>CM017440.1:19429359-19551710 GCA_007726485.1 Eragrostis curvula | reverse complement strand
AACCGGGCGTGACTTTTTTTTTCCTGGTAAATCCATGGAGTTCAAAAATACCGGGTGTGACTTTTTTTTCTTTCCTGCTAAATCCGTGTATATAGATTAACGTGCGCTCGTGTGCTTTTATTTTTTTCTCTCGTTAACGTGTAGACAGACACTATCCGAATTGACGTGTAGATACTGTTTGGGTTGTAACCGGGTGGGAATTTGTTTTCTTTCCTAACGTGATTACACAGATTAATATGGGAATTTTCCAATCTGTAGAAAATCAAGCTTCCAGTTGACGTACACAGGACTATTTCATTCCGTACACGGAGATATGGGACTCTTTTGATCGAGTCCTTGACAAATATTGCATTCTTACAATCAAACGTGATAGCGAACTAATTTGGTAATTTCTGTAATTTTTTAGTCCGAATTTCACATATGGTTGAGTTTGACACAGACTCGTTTGATCTATAGAAGTTGTTTTCATGGTGGACACTTGTTTAAATCTTGGCCGTTGAATCTTCATAAAATCCAACGGCTCATACTTTACGTGGTAATTTTGTGGCCTTGAGAGCGAACGTGTTGACTTATTTTTCCCTTCAAATACTAAGATAATAGATTTTATCTTTAAATCAAGTACAACTCAATAAAATTTACAAATGATGGCTAAATTTAGAAAAGATAAATCACATGGTGTAACTCTAGCTAGCTATAGAACCTGAACTAAGCAAACATGGATTTGTACTCGTTAAACAATTCACCATTCATTTTAGTAACAAACCTCCAGTAATGATTCTAGTTGATCTACAAAATAAGAAAAATCTGTCTTCATCATTTTTGTATCTTATTTCACTATCTTTTTTTCCACCTTCTAATGGAAAATAATTGATCTCTGCATGGAGTCCTAGCCGTTGTTTATTTATACCCATATATATAAAGAGAGCGCTTACAAACCACATTATATTATGAGGGGAATCATTGAATCAATACTCACTATATGTTCATTTAGCGAGCTGAAATTTCAGTTTTCTTCTATGTCAGTTTGGCTTAAAACTTAAAGAAAATTAAGAAGTATGGTTGTCTCTAAGTTCCAGCATTGTCCTATGCGCTTGTGAGTCAACCTGTGATTTAGCAAACTGCAACCACCTTTGCCGGCCTACTGCCAGTTTTCTTCTTAAATATGGTTTTGGGATGGCCAAGATCATCGTAAAAAAAAATGTCATAAATTTATTCTAATCCTTGTCCACCGCTTAAAGTTCCAACCTCAATTTCTCTTTCTTTATTTGTGTTCCTATGGAAATAGAACTTCTAAGGCTGTGCTGAGTGTGGCCGTGTCGGTCGTTTCTCCATGGTCATGAACATGGCAATGTTGACGCAAACCGCGCCCACAACAGGGGCGCCCAATCCGCCATCTCATGATCTTTCCCACACAAACCGCGCCCACTCATGATCCTTCCCACGCAAGGAGCTTGCGGCGTACTATAACTAGGTGAATTCCCCGCGCGTTGCTGCGGGAAGTTAGGATAATCTTGAGATTAATAGAAGGGTGTGACTATAAATTTTCCTAGAAATATAGTCTCTTTGTAAAATACAGCAATATCTAAACTGAGATAATAAAAACGTCATGGAATTAGTGACAGCAATAATTTGGTAAAGGACGAAGAACTATCAAAACTCATGGACGTGACATTCTTCAAGCATTCAGTCACCCCTAGGAAGAACAAAAATAAGGTTAAGGCCATCAACTAAGGCCCTGTTTGTTTCCCACCCAGATTATATAATCTGACTCATATAATCTATAAGCTGAAACAAACAGGTCTCAGATTATTGTCAGATTATAGCAATTCACAAGCTAGATTATCATAATCTAATAAGCTGCTCTCCCCCAGCTTATAGATTATATAAGCTGAATTATATAATCTGGGTGGAAACAAACAGGGCCTAAACATATAGATTTTCTAATCACATCTTTTGCCTTTTTGTATGCAAGGAGAAAGAAGAGGCAACAATAATTACACCAACTATTGGAAGTTCATACATGTAAAAGGATTATATGCACAGAAGTACTAATTAGCTCTTTCTCCAAGGATTTGCTGGTGATGCTGTCGGAAAGCCATCGGTGGTAATACAAAGTAGATCATCTCAATTTGCTGCCAATATAGAGGAAACAATGAGGGCATTAAATCAAAGAAAATGTTAGTACATGGTATTACTGTGAAATCTTATAGTCAGATCAAAACTCAATCTCTAAGACGATGCTTAAGTTGTAAGAAATGGCCTAATAAAATATTCAAATAAATGATCTGTAAATAATAGCATAGCAGTCAAATTCGTCGGAGTTCAAACTGTACGTACCTGCTTATGTAGATTAGATAGAATGTGAAATATCAAGAATAATAGGAGAAAGAGGAAGATATAGCGTTGTGGATTACTCCTAGAAGCACATCTTGTGCTCCATGCAAGTGGGTAGCTGAACCGGCCATAGAAGGTGCAACTGCAAACATGGTTACGATGACCCATCTTGAGGAGGCATCGAAGACTAAGAAAACCATGGATCAGGGTCAACTGATCTACTACAGCAGGGAATAAAAGGGCAGAAGGGCCAACCGATGGACTACCATCAAGCAATGGCTCATCTTCCATATCGACGGTTAAAGCAGAAAATAAAAGGCATTAATGGGTGTTGATGACGGTGGACTGACGTTCTGCATGCATAAACATCTGACGCACGGAAGATAATGTGCATTAGTCGTATTGGTGTTTTGATTACATGAAGTTGGTGGAAGTAAAGAAACGGCTGCAGAAATAGTGCTCTCTATATATTAATCGCCTTCGTATTTTGATTGCACAATGGTAACGGAAGTAAAGAATAGGGTGCGCTTGAAGATGATTAACTGCATGGTGTGGATGGTGGAGGATGGCTAGGATGCATTGTACCCTATGATCTGACGGTGGAAATAAAAATGATGATGTGGCGCAATGAGGATTGAGCTTTAGAAAGGTACTCCCTCCGTCCCCTTTTAGTTGTCGCTCTGTGGCAAAACATTTGTCCCAGTATAGGTGTCGTTCTCCCGTCCCGATGCCAAGTGAAACGACGTCCCCCATCGATTCCTACTAATAAAAAATGTACTGACAGCAGCACATGGGCACACTTCTTTCCTCTCCTATCTCGCTCTGGATCCTTCCTACCTCCATGCCATTGCGGCAGCCCCAACGACGGCACGCATGAGCGGAGCAACCACTCCCGGCGACGAGATGGACAAAGGGGCCGCCGATGAGGTCAACGTGGCGGCGAGCTACCTACCCGTCGGTGCCTCCTCCACAGCTACCCCGTTCCCCAGATCCAAATGGCTTCAAGGTCGCGCCGGCGAGGTCCAATGAGACGAGCACCACGACGGCGACAAGGAGCTGGCGGCGATGGTCTCCCTCGCGGCGGCGGCCCGGGCTCGCGGCGGCCTCCTCCCTCCATCGCGGCGGCGGCCCTCCCTCACGACGGCGACCCTCCATCACGGCGGCGGCCCTCCCTCACGGCAGCGGGCTTCATCCCAAGCTCGGGATCACGCAGCGGCTTGCCTTGGCCGGCAACGACGGCGGCGGCGACATTCCTTTGGCCTGTAGCATCGGTGAGCTCGGGCAGGAGGAGATTGGGGAGGGGAGAAGGTGATGCTGGGCTTGGGTGAGGATGAGATTGGGGACGGGAGGCGAGGAGGACGGGAGAATGGTGGCGTAGAAGATCCCAGTCTGGGGACTTTGCGCGGTGTAAGACGTGTTTGCAGAAGGTCCCAGTAAAGGGTAGCAGCGTCATTTGCCAACCTCATTGGTTCCTGCGAGAAGTGCTAGAACGACAGGTATTGAGGGACGGAGGGAGTAGTGGGTATGACTTATATATATTATAGATGAAAACATACTACTTTGCCTTATCATAACCTTTTTTTGTGACGGATAAAATAATCTGTGAAAGGTTTCCTCACCATCAGTTGATGCTCTTCTTACCAATTTGCGGCACAGGATATATACCTGAGATGTTTTTGCTTTGTCTCCTCAACTCCCTGAATCGTATGAGCCCATAACTATTCTCAATTTTTTTCAACTCCCACCACTACTCTGGCTATGCAATGCTTTGATCCTTTGACCCGGACGGAGAGTCGTTGCTCAAAACCTGACGTGCAAAGTGCACGAATGCGGACGTCCCCCAGACAATTTTTTTCCCGGCGGTTGACCGCTAGTTAGCCTGAGAGGAGCGCCGCCTGGTGGTGGCTGGGGACTGCGGACAAGGCGTCCGCAGCACGGCAAACGGCACGTTCGTCCACACGTACCTGTTGCGATCGCGGCATACCCAAGGGAAGCAAAGAAGTCATGGCTCTTGAGTCTTGAGGCACCCTTCACGTCGGCTTCACGCGCGCGCGCCACAAAACGGTATACGGGTAATGACTCGCGCGGCCGCGTTATACAGTGATGGGAAGCACTGACGCCGCAGGGAGCAAACGACACACCGCTGGTTGCAGTCAGCATTTCCTTCTAGTTCCCAACCACGACTGCCTCCAGTCCAGTTGCGGGCAGTCCAAGTGCGGACACAGGCTAGCTAGTACCTAGCAGCAATGCCGGGCCTCTTGATGTTGCCTCTCCTCCTCGGCCTCCTGCCCGCCGCGTCGCCCGCTGACGAGCAGTTCGTCTTCAACGGGTTCAAGGGCGCGAGCCTGAGCTTCGACGGGATGGCCACGGTGACACCGGACGGGCTGCTCATGCTGACCAACGGCACGATCCAGCTGAAGGGCCACGCCTTCTACCCCGCGCCGCTGCGGTTCCACCGGGCGCCTGGCAGCACGTTCATGGAGTCTTTCTCAACGGTCTTCGTCATCGGCATCATCGGCCCGTTCGAGGACCTCAGCAGCCACGGCATGGCCTTCGTGGTCGCCAATAGCCGCAACTTCACGTCCGCGCTCCCCGGGCAGTTCATGGGCCTCGTCAACTCCGCCGACAACGGCAACGCCACCAACCACCTGTTCGCCGTCGAGTTCGACACCATCCTCAACTCCGAGTTCAACGACAGGAGCGGCAACCACGTCGGGATCGACGTCAACGGGCTCAGCTCCGTCGACGCCGCCAACGCCGGGTACTACGACGACGCCTCCGGCGGGTTCCGGAACCTTGGCCTGGTCAGCCGCAGGGCGATGCAGGTGTGGGTGGACTTCGACGGCCAGACCATGCAGGTGAATGTGACCATGGCGCCGCTGGACGTGGCGGCGCGGCCCAGGAGGCCCCTGCTCTCCGCCACCGTCAACCTCTCGTCCGTCATCGACGACACCGCGTACGTCGGCTTCTCGTCGGCGACCGGCGTCCTCTTCTCGCGCCACTATGTGCTTGGCTGGAGCTTCAAGATGAACGGCGCCGCCCCGGCGCTCAACGTGATCTCCTCCCTGCCCACCATGCCGGCCGGTCACGTTCCCCAAGACACGGTCCAATTAACACGCTGGAGATCGTGCTGCCGATCGATATCGTCCGCGGTGCTCGCCTTCGCCGTGGCCGCCGTCGTCTTCGTGTTCCTGCGGAGGAGGCGCACGTACGCGGAGCTGAAGGAGGACTGGGAGGCTGCGTTCGAGCCGCACAGGTTTTCGTACAAGGACCTGTTCCACGCCACCGACGGGTTCAGCGACAAGCGGCTGCTCGGCATCGGCGGCTTCGGACCGGGGCGTCCTGGCATCGTCTTGCAAGATGGACGTCGCGGTGAAGAAGGTGACGCACGGGTCGCGCCAGGGGATGCGGGAGTTCGTCGCCGAGATCGTCAGCATCGGCCGGCTCCGGCAACGCAACCTCGTGCAGCTGCTCGGCTACAGCCGGCGCAAGGGCGAGCTCCTCCTCGTGTACGACTACATGCCCAACGGCAGCCTGGACAAGTTCCTCTACGACAAGACCAAGACCTGGTGATCAGGATCGTCTAGAACTTCTCCACCGCTTAAAGTTCCAACCTCAATTGCTCGATCTTTCTTCATTTGTGTTCCTATGGAAATAGAACTTCTGAGGCTGTGCTGAGTGTGGCAGTGTCGGTCGTTTCTCCATGGTCATGAACATGGCGATGTTCACGCAAACCGCGCCCACAACAGGGGCGCCCAATCCGCCATCTCATGATCCTTCCCACACAAACCGCGCCCACTCATGATCCTTCCCACGCAAGGAGCTTGCGGCATACTATAATGAAAACATGCTACTTTGCCTTATCATAACCTTTTCTTTTTTTTTTTTGTGACGGACAAAATAATCTCTGAAAGGTTTCCTCACAATCAGTTGATGCTCTTCTTACCAATTTGCGGCACAGGATATATACCTGAGATGTTTTTGCTTTGTCTCCTCAACTCCCTGAATCGTATGAGCCCATAACTATTCTCAATTTTTTTCAACTCCCACCACGACATTGCATAATGCATTGCCAGCAGAAACCACCCAAAATCAAACCCTCCTGGCTCATGCATGGTACCCACTAAAGTACTACTGCTGCGTCCCTTTTTAATTAAGGCACGTCAGTGCTCTCAATTCCAGATCCTGCGTCCCTTTTTAATTAAGGCCCGTCAGTGCTCTCAATTCCAGATCCTAGCTTGGCCCCTACAGGCTTTCCTAGCATCCCAGTGAGATGGTGGAGCAATGCCTTATTAATTCCTCTCGATCCTTCTTTCAATACCTCCGCCATGATTCTAAAGACCCATGTCGGGTCTTGACTGTAAGTTGTCCTGCACAGCGACAATGTGCACAAACGTTTTTTTGGCCTGCTTGCTGTTGTTCCTACATGATTCTTTCATGTGAAGTTGCTCATGATTAATGGTCATGTCAAGTGGTGTCATTCTTTAGAGGCGTGCGTGTCAAGTGCTGCTATATTTTTCGTTCTTGCAATTTATTATTTTGGCCCTGTATACAAGAACACTCCATGTATCGCTATCAGCAGAACAAAGCCACCTATGTATCTTCAACAAGAAGATGTGCAATCAGATCAAGGGAATAAAGGAAATTAAAACATAGAGTTCTCTGGATTTGTCTTGCATCTTGTAATTTTATAATAAGTATATCATTTGTTACATCGTAAATATTGTTTTGAGCTTTTTAGACACATAATTCATAATTATGAATAAATCTGAAATTTTTGGTGTTTTGCAACATGATAATTCTGAATAAGTATATATTGAAATAAAAAAAATCAAATGGAAGGGCGTGTAAGGGACTTGATAACGAATTTATAACGGATTTAGAGTGCATTGAAAGAGCTATCATGTATATGCAAGATTAATATGGAGGCATTGGCCGTGTTGTAGCTTTTACGTTGTTGCAACATGAGGACTTAATCGGATTATGGTTATGTTACGTGTGAACTTCTCGCTATCGTTTGGGATTGTCGGGTCAATGTCGTTATGGTACTTAATTCCAATAATGCCGTTATATTATCTGGGTAACTTATTGTGTTAATATTATCAGATTCTTGAACTTGTCGTGTTAATGTTGTTATGGTAATCAAATGCAACAATGTGTCAGAAGTGTATTTGTAATGAAAGTACATGGTGCATCATATTGTTTTTTTCCTTGTGACTGAGTCCTGCCAAGTGATGTCATTTGGTGCGTGACGCACGTGCATTTGTACTAGTAGATAGATAGAAGAGACCCAAAAAAAATTAAGCCAGCCAAGTTGCCCATTTGACTACTGCAAACTAATGCGTTGAGGCCCAGGCCCAAATGGCCCAGATCCTTCACTCACGTTGGCGGGAACAGTGTTCAAACATTTACACAAACACGCCGTCGTCCCCGAGTTCCGAACGCGCGTGCTATCTTTAGCCATGTCGATTCCTCCATTCTCTGCAGCCCCAATAACAACAACGCCACGATGTGCTATAGCTCCCGTCCCATCTATGGATAGCATAATGTCAGAACGGGGAAAAGGAGGAAACCTCTTCGCGTTCCCTCCTCCTCTCCCGCATCCATTCCGGCCGTTCTTGCGACGCCGGCCCATGCGGCTGAGGTGACAACGGTCGACGCGGCGGCGATCGATCACCGGACTGACGGCCGGCTTGGCGGCGCACTCCGGGGATGATGAAGGGGAGGACGCTGTTCAAGAGCCCCCTCCACCACCGCAGCCACCTCTCCGACGCCGCCTCCTCCTCCTCCGGCGCCTCGTCGTCCGCCGCCGCAGCCGTCGCCACCCACCGCCTCTACCAAGTCTGGAGAGGAAAGAATGTACGTCGTTGCAAATAACAGAGCTTAATCAATGAATTCGTTGTTTAATTATGGCAGCGACGCGGCCGCCCGGCGCCGATCGATGTTGATTGAGATTGTTTGTGATGATGTTGAGAATCGTGGGTGGCCAGAGATTTTGCTGCGGCGGGCGGCTCATCTTCGGCCCGGACGCCAGCTCCATCGTGCTGACGGTGGCGCTCATCATGACGCCGCTGGCGCTGTTCGTGGCCTTCGTCTCGTTCCGGCTCGCCGACCTCATCGGCAAGCCGCTCGGCCTCGCGGTCCCGGGGGTCGCCATCGTCGTCGGCGTATTCGTGAGTCCGTGACACGCACACATACGATCGCCAGCTCCATCAATGTCCTCCACCAAATTTAATTAGCAACATCATCGCGGCGGAATGCTTTTGATGCAGGACGTGGTGGTGCTGGTGCTGACGTCGGGCCGTGACCCCGGCATCATCCCGCGGAACGCGCGGCCGCCGGACCCGGAGGACTTCTCCACCACCACCACAACGGCAGCAGAGAGCTCGGCGTCCCCCGCCGCCGCCGTCGCCGGCGCCGGGCAGCAGCAGCTGCGCCCGTCGTGGTCGCTGCCACCAACCCGCGACGTGACGGTGAACGGCACAACGGTGAAAGTGAAGTACTGCCACACGTGCATGCTCTACCGGCCGCCGCGCTGCTCGCACTGCAGCGTCTGCAACAACTGCGTGGAGCGGTTCGACCACCACTGCCCCTGGGTGGGGCAATGCATCGGCCGCCGCAACTACCGCTTCTTCTTCCTCTTCATCGCCTCCACCACCTTCCTCTGCCTCTACGTCCACTTCTCCTGCTGGGCGCACCTCCTCCTCGCCGCCCGCGCGCGCGGGACCAGCCTCGCCTTCGCCGTCGTCGAGGTCTCGCCCGCGTCGGGGTTCCTCATCGCATACACTTTCGTCACCGCCTGGTTCGTCGGCGGCCTCACGGCGTTCCACTCGTATTTGGTGGCGACCAACCAGACCACGTACGAGAACTTCCGGTACCGGTACGAGGGGAAGGCCAACCCGTTCAACCGCGGCGCGGCGGCGAACGTCGCCGAGATTTTTCTGTCGCCGATTCCGCCGTCGCGGAATGATTTCCGGGCGAAAGTTTCCATGGCTGACCCCGACGCCGTCGCGCTGTACTACTCGCTGGGGCCTCTGGCATCCGAGTCGAGGATCAGCTTCTACACTCGAGGGAGTTTGAGCTTTGACATGGCGAAGGCCAGCTTCGACCTTGATTACTCGGCGAAGAGGACCAGCGTCGCGTCCTCCGACTTCGGCGACATCGGCGGCTACGGCGGCGGCGGCGCGGCGAGCAGGGTGGAGCGGTGCTCCACCGCGCAGCAGCCGCGGCACTCCATCTTCGGCGGCGGTGCCGGCGCCGGGAGGGAGAGCAGGAAGGTGGAGGACGAGGCGGACGCTGTCACGGCGGAGCTCGGCACGGCGATGCAGTACGGTGGCGCCGCCGGAAGGCCGCACGGGAGGGAGTTCGAGGTGGTGTGACTGTGTGAGTGCCCGGCGAGGGGGGAAAGCAAACCGTGTTTTTGTTTTGTTTGTTGTGGTGTAATTACGTACGTACGTGTAGCCTCAGCTTCGACATCCTCTGTTTCAAAACAGAGGATGGTTCATAGCGTTCTGCTTCCAAGGTACTTTAATGTAGTTCAAAGGCGTCATGTATAGAGATTGTATACATACATGAAGTAGACTGCCTATACACACATACATACATGCATGACTTCTTGTTTGGAAATGGATGCTTGTTAGGATGAACCTCCTCCGGACAAAAACATTTTGGAGTTTCATGTCTCTGTCACCTTGGGCTGAAGGATGAAGGTGGGCGATAGATGAAGGGTGATAATGGCTCTATGTATTCTATGTCTCTATGTATTTCAGCAGCACATGATATTGTCATCAAATTATACTGTCGCTTAATCTTCAGAATTACATAGAGTTTTACTATATCAGTTTACATTAGTCAATGGACAACAGATTACAGACGTGCATAACCATCTGCAACTGTATTCAAAGATCAATTTGGTGAGTAATCTCCAAGTACATGAAGATTGAAAAGTACACCATTTCAACAAGGATTGTAAATCTTTCGGCATGAACACAATCAGTGGTAGAATTCACGCAGTCAAGTGGTGAAGACAATAACTTCTGGCCATAACAATTGTCTCAACACTGTCAACTAATAAGTAACAACAGTTCTTGTCGTGACGCAGTGTGATAAAGTGGCAGTTAGCAAACACCCATAAAGCTCCAGCAGAGCGTTGCAAACCAATGCGTCCGTTAAAGTTTAAGCACGATCAACCATAGCAACCTTCACCTGCTATAGGCAGAAAAAGACATTGCCAATTTCATATTTTTGTGGTACTCGTGTAACTGAAGTTAAACTTATCGGAAAAAAGGACACTAGCTACTTTTTGATTTACTTACCCAAAGGCCAAACTCCATCAAACGTTCAGGTCCTAATATATACATTTTCATTATTGCCAATATTAGAAGACACTGCTCAAACCTTTTCTGTGCACGTGCTCAATTCAGTCGTGTTGGAAACTTCCAGTGAAGAAAAAGTTGGTAACTCTATTTTCTCCTACCTGAATACAAGATGATCTGTACATTCCACTGAATTATAAAGACAAAAAACTTACAGCTCACGCCATTGCCCATTTCTTATACATCTGGACCAGTATCGATTGAAGCTATGTTCATCTCAAATAGTCAAGACAACAAACAATGAAACAATTACTAAGGGGGCCTTTGGAACGCGGGATTTTTTCCCGTTCCTGCGTTTTTCCTGTGAACAGTCAACTGATTCCTGTGAAATTCCTGTACAATTCCTGTGAAAATCCTGCGTTCCAAAGGGGGCCTAAAGCTCTAATACCAACAGACAACAAGTCAAATGCAGAAATAACTGATCAGTATACATCTTAGCTGCTGGGCACAGGCACTGTGGCTTCCTTGGATCCCCTCTTCCTTGAAGGCTTCCTCGTGAAGGTATGCTGGACAATTGTCATGACTCATGAAGCCAACCAGATTTACCAGAGAGAGCCTTCAAGGGAGAGAGGGACCAAGAGAGCCATGCCAATTTTCACTCTTAATTCTATACTTGCAGTTCAGACAACACTGGAGGCGCACAGAAATGAGAGAACTTAAAGGGCATTTATATAGTGTTCAGAATCTACTATACATAATGCAGTTACAACAAACTACTAAACAAATATGACCAAGACAAGCATCAACTGAGGACTAATAAAAACAGAGTGATAAAGTGACAAACAGAGGCTCAACGGCCTAGAAAGAAACCGCTTACTTTAGCCAGTGGAATCACCTTTAGTAAGAGAGCTTTTGCCCAATGGTATCTGATTGTGCCCCTCAATCGGTGCGAGTAATGTTTACATTTCATCTTCAATTTAACTCCATTGTTAATGCCAACTCACAAATCAGTACAATCATAAAAGTAATACAAATCAGCTTTTTATAAAAAAGAAAGATAAGCAGCCATATTTTGATTACAATGTTCACCTGGTTTTATTCATAGACTTGACACCTATTCATAAGACAACAATAATGCATGCCCACAGAAGTAAAATACGTCTAGTGGAGTTGATACATTAGCTGCATCACGGTGGTCACTAACCTCTTTGAAGATGCAAGATGTAATATCAGCTTTCTTTGCTAAAGCATGCACACTTCCTTAAACATTAATGTAACAATCACCATGGATTGCATGTGCTGGATATGTTAAACATACTTCCACAGTTGTATGAAAATGCCGTGATGCAAGGACTACCAGATTGAAATGCAAACACGAGGAGAAAATCACTCAGCACAAAGTTTTATAGACAACTAATAATATTGTCTGGACGCAGAAATTCACCTTTTTTTTACGAGGAAAATTTCACTTATCTGTACAAGTTAAACCAAAGACTACAGTACCGGTATTCATCCATATACAAACAAAACAATAGTCTGATAGCGTATCTTTATCAGATTTAAGTGACTCTTTGTTTTAAGGAGTAGCCAAAAGGCTTTTCCACCAATGAAAAGAAGCACTAGGTGAGTGATCCATAAAGTTTAGGTCTGGATCACTAAGTAGTTAGCCGTCAATGTCAGTATCTCTAGGGGACATATTTCGCTGCCCAGCATATCTCCAATAAGTCAATAGAAGATTCTTGCAGCTAACAAAGAAAATTCTGCAGCACAGTACCATGGTAAATTTGAATTTGCTTTGTTATCTGACCAGCATAACAAAGAAAGACTAAATCCTCACCAAACATGCAGATTTGAAGCCATATTTGGGAAAAATAAATCTGAGCTAACAATCTCCAAATGGTCAGTAAATGGAAGAGGCGGTATCATGGGACCAAGCTCAACAGCTAGTGTGACCGCAGCTAATGGAGCCCGTTATAAGCAAGAAATACTGGAAATGAAATTCTCAGGATGGAACAAGACAGGACTACCAAATTCCATGTCCTAACATCAGCAGAAGCAATGAGATCGGTGAATGGGCTACAACAAATCTCCAACTATAGGTTGGGCTCCGTTGGCCAATTCAACAGGGAAAAACTAGTATCATCTCTTAGCAACTAAAGCTCTTCTCAGTACAGATTCTGCTACCATTTCAACTATCCATTTCAAAGAGGTCTAACATCTGACAACAAGATCAGATCCTAGGACAGATCAAAATGTACCTAGTTAATCCAATACAACGCATCTTAGGTCATTCCTGCGCCACGCTCTTGCCGCCGATGCTCTTCACCGGCAAATGCTCCATCTCTGCCATCGCCCCGGCCGACGTCACCGAGGGCAACGCATCATACGACGACCCATTATGCCTCCTCCCGATCCCCGTCACGGCACCGCCGTCCACCCCGCAGCACCTCGCCACCGCGAAGCACACCCCGGCCGCGACGGCGGCCACCACGACGCAGTGCGCGGACAGGGCGAGGTCCATGACGGCGACGGCCCTGAGCCGGGCCTCCTCGACGTCGCAGCGCGTGGCGGGCGCGGCGGCGGCGTCGATGAGGCGGTGGCACCCGGCGGGCACGCACGCGTCGACGTAGAGGCTGAGGCCGGCCTGCGCCGCCCAGAGCCCGCCGACGGCGCCCGCGCAGGCGAGCGCCGCCTCGGCGGCGAAGTGGGCGGGGGTCCTCGGCGCGGCGAGCGCGGAGGCGAGGGAGGCGGCGGCCGCGGCGAGGAGGAGCGCGCCCGCGACGGCGAGCGCGTGCTGCTGGAGGTCGGAGAACGGGAAGGACGCGGCGAGGAGGGTCGCGGCGCGGGCGAGGAGGAGGAGGGGCAGGGAGAGGAGGAGCGGGCGGAGGAGGAGCGGGAGGCCGTGGGGCGGGAGGAAGGGGAGAGGGAGGAGGAGGAGCAGCGGCGGGAGGGCGAGGAGCGGGAGCACGTCCGAGGCGGCGGCGGCGATGGGGAGGAAGGGGAGGGGCAGCGCGAGGAGGGGCGGGAGGAGGCGGAGGAGCGGGTGGCGGAGGGCGCGGAGGAGCGGGTGGTGGAGCGAGGAGGGGGAGAGGTGGGAGGCGGCGGCGAGGAGGAAATGGGCGAGGGAGGCGGTGAGGAGGGCGAGCGCGAGGGCGAGGTGGCACGCGAGCAGCAGCGCCTCCGCCATTGCGGTCGGGTGGGGCGCGGCCGAGGTACGAGGAGAAGGGGAGCGGGGAGGAGGGTGTCGGAGTTTTTAGCTAGCTTTTGGGCGGCGAGAAATGCGGCGGAGCGGAGGGAGAGGGGTGGTCAACGGTCAACCGTGCCCGCGACGAGGACGGTGGAGGGGCACCGACCCGGTTGCCGGCGCCGTGGTGTGTCCAGGCATACCGCCCGGCATGGACCCGGTTTTCGCCGGAATTGCTAGACACCTCAGCATTCAATTTTGAACTACACATGCGCGGCCGCAGTGTCATGTCAATCTTGGTCCAGAGGGAGTACAAAGAAATGATTTGTAACAAATAAGGAAAATAGACGAATATGAACAATTTTCCTAAGACCCAGCCAAACTTTTAAAACTTAAGATCTAGTTTCAAAACATTAAAATCGGTCAGTAGATTTGTCTTGAAAATAATCTTAAAATATCATAAAATAGTAAATATCAAAATATTTATGCTAAAAAGTGCGGTAAAATGCACCTATTGGAAGACAAGGGGTGTTGACGAGTAAATAAAAACCTACACAAATCATGATATTGGATTTTCATTATAAGAGCAACTTTTTTCATTCCAACCATCTGCTTAGACTAACACTTGAACTCATTAACATGAAAAATTCATACATTTCTCCATCTTAGAGTAAAATCGTCCAATTTCTCATTGGATGTTTTCAGTATAAATTCACACACCATTGCAAGATAATCCATGCTAATGCATGGAGCACAATCTTAAACACAATCTTTGTTATACGAAGCTATAGAGATCAGTGATCACTGATGTTATATATCTTGATAGGGATTTACAACAAATATTGACTTACAGGCCAATTTGACCCAAGTTTCACTGATAGCTAATGCTTTTTAGTCAAATCACATGGTGGTATGGCTAACGAATAACACTATCTACCAATTAGCCAGACAACAATTGATAGTACATCTATCAAAATCCTAGATCAATTTTGAATGATAATCTATTAGTCAAGTGGAATCTGAATCAATTTTGTGAGCTTCCCAATGTGCTAACTATGTCATGCTGCATCTGAAGTTAGTGATACAGTGACGGGGAAATCAGATTAGACGTTGCTGCCAGCAAATGTAGAAATGCAATCTGTACCTTTCCATCAAGCATCCCCCTAAAAAATTTGGCAGATAGGTCAGATAAGCAAGGCAACACAAGGACGAGTTGTAAGGAACTGCAAGGACAGAAGATTTGAAGGTTCAAGAGATTACCAATTGGTGTGCAGATATATTCCCTTATGTTTACCACTTTGGACTTTTTGCTTAATCAGTATTGTGTATGAATGGGCGTGCCTTGGTGTGCCAGAGCCTGAGTTCCAATACCAACATGAGGAAGAAGCATCCATCGCAGACTAATCAAATCGCCAGGACTGCTTTCTCAGATAGAACCTTCTCTTGAGCATGGTTGGTTTGTTCCCTTTGACGGTGGTGGCAAAACATAAACATTCAGTTCTGATGAAAGAGGAACCTAGTACTTCACAAGGGCTGGTATTACAGCATAGCAGTCTGCTAAGCAATGGAAGAGCCAGTTCAGGAGTAGTGTGTCCGGTAAACTGACAAGGAGTTCAGCCTAGAAAAAAGCACACTAGTCAGACAAAGGCAATATATATATATATATATATATATATATGGACATAAAATTTACATATTAGAAATTGAAAGAGGTCTATTCAAGCAGGTTACTCTACACACTGACAAAGCTATTTATGAGCAACATGTATGTTATAATAGGGGAAATATCAGGTGCACAAGAAGTATTTGGTGCACATGTACACAAACTCATTGAGAGCTATTGGATTCCATCTAGACGTCTAAAATCATGGGTGGGAATTTCCATTGATGAAGCAAATGTTTTTAGAAACACAATCTGGATTTATGGTTGCTAAAATCATGGTCGAGACTTTCCAAACATCTAATATTTCAGGCCATCAAGATTAGATCTTACGGTCTAAAAAGTTTGTGCACAAGTGCACCAAATATTCTTTGTGCACCTGATATGTCCTCGTTATAATATTGTATAACTTTATGTGGTCTCTCTAAACAGGGACATTCGAACCAATAACAAAATATATGGTCAGAATAGTTACAGTTGGCCTGCACACCTCAATTAATAATAATTATCAGTTGAAGCTAAATAGACAGTAGGTGAGGCCATGTAGCTTGATAATACCATCAAATTTGACTTTGAACATAAAATCTTCAAGATAAAAATTTAATTCCATCCATGACAATTAAAAAAAAGAGAGAGTTTGGTTGATAATATTTTTAGCAATGATCATTTCAAGATGATTGTCTTCAATTTCATCTACTCCAGGAATTATATGTTGAGAGCTGGCACACATGGATCTTTACCTTAATTTGCTTCCCAGAATATGATAGGGAATTCCGATATGTTTCAGAAGTCATTGCTTCTGTCATGAGCCTAAATACCTTTTTGTTCATATTTGTTTTCATGAAGATCATTTTTCCAGATGGATATATCCGACTGATGCCTAGGTCAGCTGCCATCCGCCTTACATAGAGCTTTTTCAATAGCAACTGCAAGAAAGTAATGCACAAGAAAGTAAGATGCTTAACTGATCAACCCTGATCAAGGAGGCAGAAATATTAGCACTGGCGAACCTCCATATCACGGGGCTCCTTTCCATATCGTCGGCGAAGATCTTCTGTGAATTGTATTAAGGTCCATAGATCTTTCTCAGCAGCTTGTGCGGCTTCATTGAGCAATTCAACAGGATTTTCAAGATAACTTATGTACTCAGAGGAGAGATGTGGAGAAATGTTTATATCCAGCTGCCCAAAGAACAGAGACATTCAGACACTGTTTTTTCAAACCACAAAATGTCTTCACAACTAATTACATTAAAATCTATGTTACCCAAAACGAGAATAATTTTATGTTCACCTGAACATCTTTGTAAGGAACAGGTAGAAGACAAAACTGATCAACCTGAAAAAGCGGAAATAATCAAGACATAATTATTGCAGTAAATAAGACGTCATGCAGTAAATACAGTTAGCGCATACTAAGTACACTTAGCTTTACAAAAAAAAAATTACAATTCATTTCATCCCAAACAGATGGAAATTGAACCAGAACAAAATTAATATATAGGCTGATGCATATGAACCAGAAATGGACTACTGCAATGCATCCATGAAGGAAAAACCAAAGACGCAAAAGGCTTGGACAAGGGGAATACAATATCAAGAGACTACTACATCAGGAGGAACAAGGAAAAAATTTATTCACAGAAGCCGAGTTCTCGCACTGACCAACAAATGTACATCTTTAGATACTGATCAGTGAACTCTTTACTAATGCAGATATGCAAATGTAAGGACAAAGATGAACAATGGCTTGCATTGTTGCTTCATTTTCATATCTGAAATGTTTACAACGTTGAAGGAATAACCATTCAGAATGTTTCAGAACATGAAAACAAGGAAGATGTTCTAACTTTTTTTTCTCAGACAAAATTATTAAAAAAAGAAGTTTCTGACAGCTTACTGCATCAAGAAGATTAGATTAACAGTGTGAGCAAATTTCCTAGGAAAAATATTTAATTGCCTAATGTACAATTTGGAAACACCGAAATGCTGGTGTCTTTGATGGGGCCTCGCCCAATGTTCTGACGGCTTTGAGAAGCCTCAAGCTTGAAGCTCAGCTCTGGATGTATGCTGGGGCTAGAGGTTTAAGAGCAATAGGTCTAGGAAGGTTGCTGGGACAAGGATAAGCGTTGGAGGCGTTTAGGGTCAAGTCCTCTTATTGGTGTGTGTTTTATCAAAAATCAAGCTTATGTAATCACCCCTCTTGCAATAGTCCTAGCTTGAGGGGTCTTGTATGGACCAATTCTTTTCCCTATAAGACAAAGATACGCAGCTCTCCTGCGTATTCGAGAAAAAAAATTGCCTAATGTTCAACATCAAGTTAGATAACCAGTGGCATGATTATACTAAATATAAGTTACTGGAGTAACACATAATGTAGTTGCATGCCCAAAACACATGCTGAAATACGAGGAAACACAATGGGGGGAAATATTAGTGAATGTGTCTCTGGATAAAATGAGGATACCTTTGACAAGCTATCAAAAAGCATATCAAAGAACAAATCTATGCCGACATTAGCAACGTCTCCAGATTGTTGCTCACCAAACAAGCTTCCGAACCCCCGAATACCCATATCCTTCTCTGCAACATGGAAACCTTGACCAAGATCTGAATGTTCTTCAATAGCTCCAAGTCTATCCTGTAGATGAAAGTTGAATGAAAAATGAATAGCTGAAATTTGGGTCAGAGGGCAATGCACATGTTCAGTGCGAATAAGGTTTACAACATTACCAAATGATCACTCTCGCTTCGTTTTCGCTATTTTACCATTATAAAATTTTAAGAAAACTCCCGGAATAAGTAGGGAAAGAATGCAATCAAATTTGTGCAGGCTTCATGAAAAATGGGTGACTGCCCCATCGTTTTCCCTGACTTTGGACTGACATATTTTAGTCCTCCTTTTTTCAATAAATTCATATAATACATTTGGTTTCCAAGATCAAACTGGAGTGACAGTATTTTGCTTATAAATCTATTAATATGATTTTTATGTGTCAAATCTAAATACCTTCTGTCATTTGCATAGATTGGGCAGCCTTGAACCAAGAGCGACCATGCTAATGACCAGTGGCCACACCACAAAGACATGTTTAGAAGTGGCTGGAAATATAGATGATTTGTTGCTTGCTTAATCCAAATGCTTGACCAACTGCCCTTTATAGAGGTCGTCACTAGCAGACTCCAACAAATGAGTCTATATCTTATCTCTAAGCGCACAGTGTGAATCAAATCCTAACAAATGCCTAACTGAATAACTAACAAGATAACAGAGGCTTATCTCTAAGCCAGGACCCCGTCACATATATTATTGGTCAAAGTACTCAAAAGTTGACTCCGTACATTCTGGAATGACTAACTAGAGGTAGTACAAAATAGAAAAAAATATATGTACAAATTCCTCAGACAAAACATTGGACCTAGCAGTTGAATATGGACCACTACAATTCAGTTTGCAGCATTCAAAGCTTACCGTTGCAACCCTTGAGAGCAAAGACTTATCAGTGTAGAAGAGGTATGCAAAACCTTCTCTGCCTGATCTTCCTACTCTTCCTCGTAGCTGATAGAAACGGAAAACAAATAGGGACATTCATTAGAATGCACGAAGATAGATGTGGCCCAAGTTGTTTGGAGTTTTATAAATCTCCCATATAAACCCAAAAACAAAAGATAAATTTCAGTCAAAATATGATAAGTTGACCATAGTCAACACCAACACGAAACTAAAGTACCATTCTTTGCAACTTCAATCGCAAGGCCAAAATAAGGCTTAATTTGCATTTATGCAGAAAGCAGAGATTCCAATAGGATGCCCACATAGTTATTTGTCAATTCAAAGGATTCAACAATTGATCATATTGGTATAATATTCTAACCTTCGCTACATGAAATGATTCTTCTACAAGGCTTAAAAACTGTATAATAAAAGAAAGCTACCTGATACAGTTGTGCGAGTCCAAATAGTTCAGCATACTGGACAATCATCGTATTTGCATTTGCAATGTCTATTCCACTTTCAATGATATGTGTGCAGACAAGAATTTTGATTTCTCCAGAAGCAAACTTTTCCATAGCAAGTTGTATGGTCTTTGACACTTTCTGTGGGAAAAGGATTTAACCAGAAATCTGATCAATGAGGCCAAAGCATTGTTCATCTATGCAACTATAGCATAAATTATTAATCACATATGTGACGAAAATATACAATATAGTAGTCCGCCCAAGATATTTCCAGGGAACATTTAGCAGTTTAAGACTAAGACTTATTCTAAGGTTGGAGGTTAAACAGGAACAGCACATAGACATAGATGGCTAAAATTACATGATAAAAAAAAAGGACGGGCCTTAAGAATCTCCAAACGAAATAATCAATAAACACACAGAGATACCATACCCAAACTAAAGAAGCTAATGATACAGTAATAAGAAGTTCTCATGCTGCATTTTGGTTCACTAAGAGTCAGTGTAGACACACACATATATATACTGTTCAGTAAGGAGAAATGACTTGTGAGATAATTCAATAAAGCAAAAGTTTTGTTTCTTTAACAGCTACTAAACATACCTTTCCATGAGCAACAGCAATTGGTACATCCGGCAGAGAATCCTTGAGAAACTGCAACACATCGTCTATTGCTGTTGAATGATGGATAAAATATGAGAATGCATTTTAAAAAGCAAAAGTGCACTGCTTTTACCGAAAAGACCATATGGTTGCATGTCCTACTATATTAGAACCAGTGAACCCAAAAAAAAAAATAGAGAAATTATATACATAGTTGTAAAACTGGACTTCCACAATTCAACTGAAAGAGTTGAATAAGAGTATGGTAAAGTTCAGTTCCTACTGTCCAACCATTTGAATGGATATCCAATGAATCTGGCAAATAAAAGTTAACCAAGCCAGATTTTGTGCCAGGGATTATCTTTTTAATAACACAATTCAGAAACTTGCTCAGGCTGACTGTTTCCCACAACAGTCCCATAGTAATAACTTAATAAGCAAACATACATAAAACGGAACTCAGAGTTACTTATAACATTATAAGTAACTTATAATGTTATAAGTAACTTATAATGTTATAAGTAACTTATAATGTTATAAATTTTATAACAACAGTTTCAGGTTTGCATCATAGCGATCTATCATGAACAAGGTCATATAAAGATAACAAAATCTTCACCTTTTATTCGAGGTACAACATAAAAAACTTGACCACCACGTTGCAGCTCAAACTTGATAGCTGAAATAGCCCTTTCTTCACTAAACGCTGAAACATATGTCTTTACAGCAACCCTTTCAGGAGGTGGTGTAGACATTAAACTGTACGTACAAATAAATACTTCCATAAGAAAAACATAACGAAGTATAGAGTTGAATGAAACTAAAGTATGCAGCCTGCTCTCGAACAAGTAGCGTGAATGATAACATAAAATGACCCTGTCAAACGATATTGATCCATATAAACTGTTGACTTTTTTTTCAAGCATAAAGATGGAGTAGTGTGAAAGGATAACATAATAGAAAATGAAGTATAAAGTTGAATGCAACTGTCGAACAAGTAGTGTGAAGGATAACATAACATGCATCAGGTTTTTATTTTTCAAGGTTGTGTTGGTTGACTAATTTGTAGCAGGCTATAAAAGTCCATTCTTTCCGTTAAAGAAAACTATTAAAGAACATTCATCCATGAAATCTAACATGCAGAAAACCAGATCCTTTATATTTCAAGTTTACATTAACTCCAGATAGACAACACCCCAGTGAGACATACTAGTAGATTGTAGAGACTTGAGGGGAGCAAGACTAGATCAGTGAGAAAGTAATATCCAAGGACTCAATTTCTCATTGGTTTCTAGTCATAATAATTAGCTAGGCCGAAAGTTGTAGTAGCTAGTAACCAGTACATTATGGGATAAACTATCTCTGTTAAAACTGTCTGAGAAACACAATATATCTCAACAAGAATAAAAGTAGAAGTAAGCCCTTGGTACTGTGACCACACCGCACCTGGCATCACGGAAACCAGTCAAAGCCAGATACAGAGTACGTGGAATAGGCGTCGCGGAGAGTGTAAGAACATCAATAGACGACTTGTATGATGCAAGCTTCTCCTTTTGTTGGACACCAAACTTCTGTAAAAAAGAAAGATGGAGTGTGAAGAAATATGCACAGACAAAAATAGTAAATATCAAATTTGATTGCATTCGGATTTGTAAACAATAGTGAATTAGAATTTAGATTTAACATTCGGAGTGTTTAAATCAATCATGTGGGATTGAAAAGAATGAAAATTAAGTTAGCTTTCAAATAACCAATTTTTGGGGAGTTTTTCGTTTATCCAAAACCAAAATAATGCATAACACTTCTAGAGAAGAATAGAAACCACAAAAGAAGGACAGCAAAGGAAGAGGGACTAAGATTTATAAAGTACCTGTTCCTCATCTACCACCAGGAGACCAAGATTGTTATGTGCCATCCTTTCTGTAAGAAGAGCATGAGTTCCAACAATGATGTGTAAATCCCCATTCTTAATCTTTGTTATTATATCATCTTTCTCCTCTTTACTCTGCAGAAAAAAGATTAGCAAGTCAAGCAATTGATGGGGTTGATTCCGTAAGCAAATAAATTTAATTGAGGATGCAATAACTTTTCAATTGCTGGAGCCGGCAAGGCTGCAACACATTCACTCAACACTACAATCCTAAAAGTTACAGATCAAGATAGGGGTTCTTATGACTATCCGAGAAGGATGAGAAAAGAATCATCCTTAATGAATTTGTAAAATAATCTGTACAAAACATTGAGTGACAACAAAGCACTGCCACAATTAGGCAATGCATAGTATATTTTACATTACTAATCTTATAAGTCACATGAATTTGGATTCTTTTCTTGATATGTTGAAATATTAAGAATTAGATCAGGATGCAACAACTTCTACGTTCAATATATATGTACTGCTAACACTTGCTGGTTAGATAATACCACAAGCAAATAGCTTATTCTGAAACAGGGGGAAAGAATTTGAAATGTATTGCTTTATGAACTTATGGGTTCAACTTGATTTCTACTATGGCATACCTGAGCACCACTAAATATGGCGATCTTTATATGAGGATAGTTGGCAAAACGCTCAGACATTACATCATAATGCTGCTTGGCAAGTATTACGGTCGGTGCAAGAACCATAGCTTGATATCCTGCAGATACAACGGTGAATGTTGCACGCATTGCAACTTCTGTTTTGCCAAAACCCACATCACCACAGATCAATCTATCCATTGGTGTTTCCCTCTCAGTCAGATCTTTGTCAACGTCTATAAAAGCCTGTTATCAGAATGAACAACATTTAAGCCAGCAGTTTAAGATTATAGAGAACATTGTCCTGCGTAGGAGTAGATGATATTGTGATGCCAATGGGACCAAAAACAAATACTGCCAGAAATTCTTGTATAAAATAATAATAATAGTGGGAAACGTTTCAGTTCAGTGTTATGATAGTTTGGGTAACTTCAATGCTAACAGGACTGGGATAGTAGGATCGTGTTATACAAATATTGTGATGGATTGTACGGTAGCCTTGACAACAAGAACTAACAGATTGGTAACGCATACATCAGATTATGCCATATCAAGTGGAGAGAACCTCTCAACCAGGTGTCTCGCAAATGAAACAGATCTAATAGACTGGAATGAATAATGTGCAATGGATCTGAAAGGGTTCTATGCTCAAACCAAAAAATGCCAATTCATGTGAGCCAGAGCTCAAGAAGCAATCTAACTACAAATTGCCACAAAATTCACCCATCATGTAAGCATCAACCAGGAAGTGGGATGTTTTTTTGGTACTGAAAGTTTAACACTATCTTGAACAAGATCTAACAGACAGTAAATACACATTTCTAAGCAATCAAAGTTGCCAGTTTGTCAATCATATATGCCAGTTAAAGAACAAAATCAACTTTTCTTTTTGTACAAAACAAAGGAAGAGAAACAGTAACAGGAACAGCATTTCATTCGAACAGACAAATAGAAGCTGTTTATTCGAACAGACCTGGCTTTGGTCTGGAGTTGGGTCATAAGGGAATTCGGCAGCAAACTCATCCATTCCAGCAGGCTTTGGGTATGGAGGTCTTTTCTGCCTCATCCTTTGCAAATACAATTCCATTAGGTTGACAACCATTTTTTGAACAGCAATCTTCCCTTTTAGCCTCCTCTTCTCCCAAGTAGAAGGATCATTCAGTTTGCTCAAGTTCCGTGGCCTCTTCTTCTCATGAGGTCTACATAAAACATCAATCTGGATAAATGGTCAACGGGAATTTTTAATTTCCAGTAGAAATCAAGGGAAGGGCTCACAACAAGCACACCAATAAAATTCAAAGCATCGGTAGGAAGATAGCCCTTCTATTCTAGGTTGCATTTTGAACCCGCCTACATTTTCCACTGTCCAAAACGAAATTATGCAATTTTGCGGACGTTGGTATTTGTATCAGGGTTGCTTACTATGGAACCAAAATAAGGTGTTGTGTGTGTTTCAAGGAAGACCGGGAACTCATTCAGCACTGAAAAATTGATAGAATGGAATAGTAGATCAAGGAAGTGGCGGGCGGGTGGATGAAGAGGTGAGTAGGCATACAGGTTGTATCGGTAGAGCATGCGCGCGGCCTGGTCGACGGCGAGCTTGGCCATGGCGTCGGCGTACTGGATGAAGACGTAGTCCACACCGTCCTCGGCGCTGATGCAGGCGAACTTGCCGACACCGACCTTCTTGTGCACGACGTACTCCCCGGGCTCCAGCTCCCGCGGGTCCACCCGGTGCCCGAGCGAGCTCCCCGCCGCGACCCCCTTCCTCCCCCCGCCACCGCCGTCGTCTTCCTCCGCGTCCCCGTCGGCGTCGATCCCCTCCTCCTCCTCCTCGCCGCGGAGCTGGCGGAGGCCGAGCCGCTGCTGTTCCCGGATCATGCGGAGGTACTCCTCGGCCTGAGCGGTGTCGACGGGGCCGGCGTTCGACGCGGCGGAGGCGGCGTCGCGGCGGCGCGCGATGTGGCGGAGGCGGTAGTTCAGCTGCGAGATGTCGTCGGGCGCGACGGAGGCCGCGGCCGCCGTGGCCGTGGCGGCGGGGGCCCGCGCGAGGCGGAGGCGGCCGAGCGGGAGCCCGACGGCGTGGAGAAGTAGAGCCGGCGGGCGGAGCCGGAGGAGGAGTAGTGGGTGGTGGTAGTGGGTTGCCGCCGGCGCCGGCGCCGGCGGAGCTCGAGGGGTGGGGGCGGCCATGGACGGGCGCGAGGCGGAGATTACAGGGAGGCGGGCGGCATGGGAGGGGACGGGAGGGGGGAGGGGTTTAAGCCGGAGGGGTGGAAGGGAAGCGTGTGGATAGTGGAAGAGAGGAGGCGGGGGAATGGGAAGGGATAATTCTTGGGTTTTGCGTGGACCGGGTGTACAGGCGGGAGATTTTTTTCCTTTTTTTTCACACGGGTGGGCCGTGCCATCCATAGTTTTCCGGGTAGCACAGCCCATAAAGGCCTGATTCAAGAAGCCCGCTCTTATGCTTAAAAAAAAAAAGAGTTTTGCATTTTCATGTGCTTGTGTGGCTTACGATTCCCAGGATTCAAACACACAACATAACCAATTCGCAATAGGATATATATATATATTCCTTTGAATTTGTTTGAATATTTTAATTTTATTTTTGACCATTTGGCTATAGCTTTAAATGGAAATAAATATGATATGACATGTATGTGTGTGTTCTATGAATTGAAGGAAAGAGAGCTGCATTTTTTATGTTGGCATGCACCAACTTTAATCTAACAAGAAATATGGCACTATGCGTATTTAGACAATTTATACATTTTTAGACATTTATACGTTTTTAATAAATATTTCTCTAGTATAAAGTTGTAAATCTGATATCTAAGACTTTTAAATAGAAGGCATGCATGAAATAATATATTATTATTCAAATCGAACTTTGATATTAAAACTATAAATATCAATTGTGAAATAGTACCACTTATTATTCATGGATGGAAAAGTGAGAGATAAAATTATTATTTCTCGTCCGTTTGGATTACAATTGTGAGAAACAAAAAGAAGTATAGCTCGCACAGTTCTTTCCGTAATGAAGAAAATGTTTCTCAGTTCGTAGGTTTGTGCAATGTACTGATAAGAACATAAATATGTTAATATTTTGGTAGTTATGTTTAATTATTCATTTTTTTGCTAGCCTTAAAATGGTTACATTTTCTCTTATTACAGCAGATGAATTTTCTTATATTATTGTTTGTCACAAACCTCTTTTGTTTTCCAATGTGTAAGGAGAATAGAGCGATCGTGTATAAAATGTGTTGAGGTCCTGTGGCAGTGAAAGATGCATATATGTGTCCTTTTGATGCAATAACATATAGGACGATCAACATCCTTTGTTAATCTTAACATATGTCTTTTTTCAGCCATTGTCTTTATCAAAATGGTTGGTTTGTACTAATTATAGATGTGGATAGGTTAAAATCAACAAAAAAGGATTCCAAAGTTATGACGCATGATAATTATTTGTCAGATCCTTGGAATAGACTCTACAGTCTACACTGCGAGTATGTAAAAATTCATGTTTGCTATAAATCAGAAACATGTCAGACCTTGGCTTATGATTTTTAACTTGCATGAATTTATATGTTTTCATCAAACTATTTGGCAATCAATTATTAACTTGCATGATTTTTTGTATTTCATTCATGTGTACTAATATCGCTCTAGATTCTTAATTAGAAATATAAGCTTGTATTCATGACTTATATATATTGTAAATGGTTGTAATATTTCTGCCTGGAATGATCGTGACCAACATCACAGTTAACAGTGCACATCCTGGAATGATCGTGACCAATCTGATGAGGCACTCCTTTATCATGAGTATGCTCTGATGCCCCTTTTTATTCCCAACAAATCTTTGTGGTCTCAGATATTATATACGAATTCAACCTTTCCCCAATGTGCTGAAACACTTTATTTGTTTTCACTTGAAGAGGTGATTCACTTTCAGTTACATTCTGTGGAAAAAAGTTTAGTGCACAGAATTTTGTTATTTAAGGGTATTAAATAAATTTTAATTACAAAACCTTTTTACAGATAGGTGCTAATTTACGAGACGAATCTAACGAGACTAATTAAGTTATGTTTTGCTACAGTAACACTACAGTAATCATCGTCTAATCACAGCTTAGTTACCCTCATTAGATTCGCCTCGCAAAGTAGCTCAGATTTCTGCAAAATTTTTTGTAATTACACTTTATTTAATACCGTCTAATCACAGCTTAGTTACCCTCATTAGATTCGCCTCACAAAGTAGCTCAGATTTCTGCAAAAAATTTTGTAATTACACTTTATTTAATACCTTTAAATAGTAAGAACTTTAGACTAAATTTTAGTCCTAAACAAAACGAACACGCCCATAGCCATTCTCTGGTTGGTACCAACATGTACTGCTCTGTAGTTCATAACGTTAACAAAGGCTGACGCGTCATTTGAAAACAATCACTTAGATTGTCGCAACACGCATGGATAGAATGTTTGTAGTAACATACTCTCTCCCTATTTTAATATATAACACTGTTAATTTTTTTTATTACTCTTATTCATCAATATTTATACAAATAGCTAAATATATAAATTAATTTTAAAATGCTTTTGATGATAAATCTAACAATATACATTTCATGTTAAGTAATTAATTATTTTTATATATATTATTAATCAAAGTTTAACAAAAAAATCATAGAGTATTAGAATTTATTCTGCATTTTCAGGGAGCAGCCACCACTTGTTATGTAGGACTGAACCCGCAACTCAAGGGAGTGACGGGAGAATACTTTGCTGACTGTAACGTGGCAAACACCAGCAAAGTAGCTAAACGCGTGGAGTTGGCGAAGCAGCTCTGGGATTTCAGCAAGGAGTTGATCAAAAAGTCTGGAAATTAATATAATTGAGAACCGAATAAGCCGGTTGAAAAAAAAAGGTTCGTGTACTGCTTGGCATAAATATGGCAAGAAAGTGGATGTTTCTCGACTGTCTGTTTAGTGACGATGGATTACAGGCAGACGTACGCCGTCGTCCGGACGGAACCGTGATGAAGCTTCTCGACGTAATTAAGAAGCAGAGTCTTTATTTTGCAGAAAGAACTGGAAGAGTGTTCTTCTGGACTATGTACAACACGACACCCTTACATCCCTTGAAAAAGTAGAGATGGTTTTAAACGCTGAAACAAGTAAAAACCCGAGGTTAATCTACCGACGGAGCGCTCAAGAATGATTCAGGCGCTGCTGTCCTTCTTGAAGACCTTGTCGAGAACGCCCTCCTTCCCCTTGGGTATCCCGGGCGCGTCCACGCCGACGTCCTTGAGCGTGACCCCTTTCCTGCCAGGGTACTCTGCGACGGGGTCGTCCGCGACGCCGGCGGCCAGGCTTCGGTCGTCCTGCACGTGCGCGACTTTCCGGAAGAGCGATTTCCCGACGAACCGCTCGCCCTCGTCCATCGCCATGTCGGGCGCCGCCACCTCCGGCACCGTCTGCGCGCGCTTCTTCTTGTCGACGCGCACGTTGGGCGCGTGCGCAAGCTGCTGCCGCGCCGTGCTCAGCCCCAGCGACACCGACATCACGATCAGGCCCAGCGCCACGTACACAGGCACGTAGTCGCCCCTGCGTAAGTTCAGTTCAGTTCAGTCGCGCACGCGTCAGAATGCAGAGCTAACACAAATGCGTGTGTATAAAGAGACAAATTTGCGAGTGAATTTATAGCTGCGACGCGTGCGTACCTGAGCTTTCCCTTGGCGGCGTTGCCGTCCGGGTGCGCGGCGGCAGCCGTGGCGGCGGAGCGGGAGCCGGAGCCGACGCCGCCGGCGGCGGCCTGGCGCCAGTAGCCCTGCGCCGCGGAGCGGAACGCGGCAGCCCGTGAAGCCATCGAGTACATGGCGAGTGTGATTTCTGACGATGTGACGGATCGATCTGTTGCTGTGCTAGATGCTTTGCCTGAGCTGAAGGAGATAAGATGGCGACGCCGGCATTTATGTACGGGCGCGCGGTGGCGAGAGGCGAGTTGTGACGAGCCGAAGCGTCTGGACGGTGCGGGAGCGAGGTGGCGCGCCGGGTGGGACCTTACGTGTCGCGCGGCTGGGGGCACGTGGAGGAACGGGACGCGTGGGTGCTCGAAGTGGCTCGAAGACGACACCACAGCCGGTCGCGTTGGCTGCCTCGGTTGCAGGGTGCAGCCGTCGCACAGGGCACACGAGCGTCGTTGATTCGTTCCATTACCCCGGCACATGCGTTTGATAATCTTTGTTGATTTCTTCATTTATGATCATTATTGTCTTGAATTACTTTTTGTTTTGTATTATATTTGAGACACATGAGAAATTATTTTTTTGGTAGACACACCAGAAATTGAGCCTTGAGAGTGTCATTATCTTCTTCTTTAGATCAATAAAATAGGGATTATAAAGTCTAGTTTAGAGCACCCGCAACGTGCTCCCGAAGCGAACCGTTGGAGGAGAGAGAAGGAGGAGTATGGTTCGATTTATACGTTGCGGCAAGCGAACCATGAGAAAAGATTTTTCGGTTCGCATCTTGAACTCGGTTCGAACCGAGGCCGCGGAAGCGAATAAAATATTCATCCGGTGCTGCTTTGGCTTGCCTGTGTGCGAGCAATGGTGGGACGTGGACGGAAATAAGTGGATGAGGCAAACTTTTTTATCTTAATCTATTCCCATGTGGGTCCCATGAAAACGAACTCTATGTTATTTATTTCTCAAAAAAAAAAAAGAACTCTATGTTATTTGAAGCGAACCGTCCTAGCATTCGCTTTTACTTGGCTGTTCGGTGCGAACCAGCGTTGCTGGTGCCGGAAATGATACTTATCATTTAACAATACGTTTTCTTACTACAATTGTTCATATTTATGATGAGTGTTAAGATTTAGGGTTGTGATTACTTCCAAAATATTAAACATGAGTTAGTAAAGAGCTTTGCAAACCTTGTTTATTTTATAGAAAAATGTTTGCTAATAATACTTCATTTGGATGCTTCTGCCCTCTAATGTCCTCTTCTTGATTAGCCCAAACCTCTTCACTCTTTCGTATCATAGTCGTCGCACTTCTCCGTAGCTTAACCCTACTCTAAACCAACACTTAGTTCTCCTCCATTCAACTTCTATGGCCTAGATCATACTTTTCTTCCAATGTTGTTTTTTCCTACAATGCCTTCATCATTGGTTTAAATTTCAAATTTATCGCCTTTGGGAATTCATAGTATTTTGCAAGGTTGCTTGCGCTGAGACCTGCCTCACATTTTGCTCATGTTGATGTATCGATCCGAAACTAAACACTATCCGTATATTTGCAAAGTCAACCATTAATATATAACTTACAAGAATCTTACATGTAAATTGGTCTGTAACTGTTTAAGGATGATCAATACTTTTATGCATCACAATCACATATCTTCTTCCTCTACACATTATAAGCGGTTGTATCAACGATGACTCTTTTCATGGAAATATGGGCCCTTGAACTTACAAGTGTGTCCAACTATTAACACTAAAGCCAAAACAAGTATTATCTAATGACAAGTAGTTTTTTAGCTGGAAAAATAGCGCTCAACGCTATTGACCTCATGTAGAGTAACCAATCCTATAATTTTGGTTCTTGCTTTATTTGTACCAAGAAATATTTTTTACGAGAAACATTATCGTTTTGTGCAATTGTTTGCCTAGTCTTGAAAATTGTTTGTAAGCAAAGGGGAGGGGTGATGCTTTTGAGAAATGCCTCTGTTAGTTGTTTTTCTGTGAGTAAAAGATATCAACTCAATTTCTGGAGTACCTAGAACTTAGGTAGGGAGTATTATTTTTATTTCCTCTAATATGAAAAATATCTACCAATGGATATTTGAATGCTTCAGTGGAGCCTGATGATATGATGACCGAATATAGAACTTTGTATGAAATATATTCGCTCGTAGAGGCTTACTATAATAGTTCTGTATTTGTAACAAGAGTAAGTTGCATTGCTAAACTTACATGCTGGAGATATAACGTAAATCCCATGGCTGAGTCAACTCGAAGAAGGCAAGTCAATTTCAGCTCGCAACGACTTGCCGGTCCTTTAAAACCAGATCACTGTGCAATGTCCTCCAAAAACACTACCCTTTCGCCGTCCCCTACTTGTGTCGCCGGTGATCCCCCCCCCCCCCCCCCCCACGAAAGGTGACAGGCTTCTTCATATTCTATGAACATAAAAAAAGTTAGTGGTGAACTTGCTCGCGGAAGGAAAAGAACAGAGCCGTTAATTTCAAAAAACAAAAATAAATAAATAAAACAGAGCCGTTGGTTTGGTTGCGTTGTACTCGTACTACGTATACCCCTTATATACGTGAAAGTATATAATGATGACATGTGCCTATCACAAGTTGGCAACCTATCCCATTGTTACACTTCCACGTAGGGCCCATGTTTTTGTTCCTCAGACCTGGAGAGTTCTCGCTCGACCGTGAAAGCGTAAGGCCAATCTGACGCAAAAGCTAAACAGTAAAGGAGTAAACTCGAATTTAGCATCTTTAATCCCCATAAAGCGCTCTCGACCCATTGAGCGTGCTCTTGAAGACGTGTTGCAGTCTTGCAGAACTGAAACCGACTTCCGTGGTGCGAGCCACTGCTACGAAGAGCCGCCGGCGCCGCGCCACGGGCCCTGCCTCTTCCAGGCGCTTCGGCGCCCTCACCTTTTCCTCGCCACGCCACGCCACGCCTATATAAACGCCGGGTGAAGCCATCAGCTCTGCTTGAGCAGGCAACCAAAGCAGCAGACAGTGTCAATCTAACACACTAGAACAACAGAGCGCAAGAGAGTTCACTCGTCACTGGATTAATTGATTGACGCCACGCCATGTCGTCCACGCTGGCTTCACGAGCAGCCGCCCTCCGCTCTGCCGCCAAGGCCCGGCCATGGTAAGCACGAGCGCCTCGCCATAGCTCTGCTCTTCTTGGATCGGAACACGGACTTGTACTGTGTATATCCACAAGGCAACTCTGCTCTAATCGACGGTTCGTTCTTAATTCCCCCCTGTTTCTGTTACCAGGGTCGACTACGTGCCGGTGTGCGGGGCGCTGGGGGCGATCGCGATGTCGGCGACGCTGGGTCTGGGCACGGCGGCGCACGAGGTGGCGCACGCACCCAACGTCCGCCTCGACAAGAAGAAGCGCGAGGCCTTGCCGGAGTTCGCCGCGCCCGAGCTCGCCGTCGACGAGGCCGAGCGCTACCTCAACAGGTCGCTCTTCCGCAGGGCCGCGCGCGTCGTGCAGGGCGAAGGCCTCGCGCCCGTCACGTAAGCTCGTTCGCCACTGCTCGTACTCTAGTTATGACGACTATTATATATAACAAAGAAATCTTTTTGGTTGTTGACATGTGCACGTGCAGGGCGAAGAAGGCGGTGACGCTCAAGGACGCCGGCGTGGAGCCGCCGGGGATCGAGCGGACCAGGGAGGAGGTCCTCGGCAACTTCTGCAAGCGGAACGCCACCAGCGCCTAAAAGTGCTCCATCGACAAAGGATCGTACGTCGTCCTAGTTCGTTCGGGTTTCCACGGGGTGCTTTTATCAAGTCAGAACCGTGTTGTAAATTAAGTAGCAGTGTGTACTTAAGAATATTTCTGGGAGGATCACGATGACGCCATCCTGGATCGATCGGTCATCTAGAAAGTGTTATCGAACCAGCGCTGCCATGATGCACTTTGTGAAGTAATTTCCAGTTAGTACTATTCCTCTTTTGTAAATAAAAAAACATTAAAAATGACTGTGAATCGTCATTCACCAAGTCACGTAGTGGGAGGATGTGGGCAGTCTCCTCTGCACGCACCAAGCGCCCGGCTATTCCCCCACCACCATGGTGCGACGGCCGGTGGCACCAGGCACCCGCCACTATGTAAGAAATCAAGATTGCAGACGATTCTCATGGTACATCGAAGATGATTTTTTTTTTCATCTTCAAAATCGCCTCTGTGAAGTGAGGTCATCGCGCATGAGCGAGTACATGACGTGCCACCCAGATATGTTTGAGTCCTCAAGCTGCCACGTCGTGGCATCTCCCTGTCCTTCGGCGACAACCCTCGTCTTGATTCTCTTCTTACCCTCTTCCGACCATCGTCGAAAGTGAGCCTCTCAGCGCGTAGATACATAAGTCTCAAGGAGAATCCTTGCTTTCCCCGTTGCTCTAGCGATTGATACGATGCTACGTAGTGGGCTTACCTGGGAGAGAGTTGGTGGAGTAAGAAGGGCTGGGGTGATTAGAACACACATCAAACTTTACTTTTCTGTAACAATAATAAATAATAAGAGAACTGCTCCGGTGGAGCTTTTTCCAAAAGTGGCACGAATCTTAAAGCAAATTAATTACGTTTTCTTTTTCCTAATAGCGGGGCACGAGTGGCCCAGACCCGATCCAAAGGCCAGAGCCCGAGCCGCCGAACCGGAATGAACCGCGTGTGAATACCGGATCGACCGAAACGTCGTCCTCGTCCTGTCGTCCATTCATTCCCCCGCTCCGTCTGCCAGAAGCTCAATCGCCGCTGGCTGCGGCGATTTCTCTTCTCCTCCACCTCTGTTTCCCAGCCTCCGTCATCGTCAAGAGTGGGCGCCTTGCCAGAGCTAAGAGGACGACGCAAGCCAGTGCACAAATTCATCCAAATGCACTTCATGTTATGACTGCATTAACTCATGTCTTCTGGTACATGGAGGAATCACCACGAATTGATGGTTGCAGCGCTGCAAAAAAGGATGACGCCCAACGAGATTGTTGCAGTTGAAATGCGGAGCAGGAACGGCAAGATTTGGAGCGCCCCGACGTTAGGAGCGGGAGAAAAATGATTCTTCGCAGCGCGCTGCCGCCGGTGTTGAGACGGAGCGGCACCATGACGGCGCAGAGCTCACTCGCGATGACGAATGGAGGACGAGCCCGAGCGGGGGATGGACGAGGACGACGTTCCGATCCGATATTCACTCGCGGTTCCTTCCGGTTCGGCGGCTTGGGCTCTGGGCTTTGGTTTGGGTCTGGGCCACCCGGGCCCCGCGATTAGGAAAAAGAAAACGTAATTAGACTAATCATCTGCTTTAAGATTCGTGACATTTTTGGAAAAAGCTCCACCGGAGCAGTTCTCAATTAATCAACCATGGGAATCTTAGATCTCTCTATTCTAGTACAAGCAAGATAAGCTCAACAAAAACCTACACTGAGCTATAGTGTCGGAATATGACATAAAACAACTAGCAGAAGCAACTGGACCCGGACAAAGCAAGCAATCACAATAGAGAAACGAAGATATGATCAGGTACTTGCATAGACAGTGTATAACAAGAAGTAAAAGTGCAATAAAAGTAGAAGGAATCAAGAAAGGCTTATCAATGTTTTTTCCCGTGATCTCGAAAGGATGACATTTTCCATACTCAATGTTGGGCAGCTCTCATCAGAGTCTAGTCCGTTCTTCTGCACTCAATTAAATATCCTTTTATTAGAGCGCGCTTCACCCTCTAAGTGGAGTCACGAGCACGTCCCCCCATTACACAAGGCAATGCTCCAACATCTAGGACACACTTCACTTCTTGAGAGAAGTCACGAGCGCGCTCTCTAGTAATGCCACTTTCAATTGAAGACTTCAAACCATGTACAAATTTGTGAAAACGTTCACAATCTTCATGGAAGCTCAAGAACCAACTTCTAAATAGTCCATGCCTTGCCATAACATCAAGATTAACAAATCAAGATGTTTCTCTACAATCACACCATAGGATAGAGCTGAATGGATCCTCCTCGACACTCTCAACAAGCACAATGTCAATCACAAACTCATGTGCTTCGCTTGCTTGCCACTCTTCAAGATTGTATGATCATTGATAGAATATTTTTTGCATACACAAACGTTTATATGATCATTGATAGAATATTTGTTGCATACACAAAACATTAGTCACTTCCATGATTCTCATTCAACCACCAAAGCATTAATTCTTATTTACCCAAGCAAGGATACTAGGTGAGGCAACGACATGCCATCTTTCTAGTTTTGTAGAAAACACGTCCAACAATAATCTTTTACCTGGATGCTTCCATCCTCCATGCCGTTCTCCACAGCCCCAAGCCACTTCACTCTCTCGTATGATGATCGCCACCTCACTGCATAGGTAACACAACTCTAGACCAACAATTTTCACTCCTCCATTCATGTCCTCTGTCTTCGATCTTGTTTTCCTCCCCATATTGTTGTTTCCTACAATGCCTTCATCTTACATATTTCAAGTTTACCGCCTCGGGGATTTCATAGTATTTTGCGAGGTTCCTTGCATAAGCGCTTGGGACAAAGGTGATCACATCCACCGCCCAGCTGATTGCTTGCGCACAGACGCGCCTCACATTTTACCCATGTTGATGTATGGAATCAAAAGTAAACAATGTCTGTATTGCAAACTCAATCATTAATTTGTAACTTACAATAATTTTACAGGTAATTTTCTTGTACTTGTTTAAGCGTGAATCCGTGTATGCGTCACAGTGAGCCATACTTGTGCTATTACAATAATAACACATTTCCCTCCTTAAACATAATGTAAGCGGTCGTATCAACGATGAGAATTAGGATGGATATTAGCCCTTTAAACTTTCAATTGGTCCAACCATCAACACTAAAGCCAAAACAAGCATTGTCTAATGACAAATATTTTGTTTCTAAGCCGGAATAATAGAGTTCTGGTAGAGTTACCACCTATAGTTTTGGTTCCTGGTTTTATCTCTACCTAGAAACGTTTTTATGTAAAACATAATTTTTTTGTGTAATTGTTTGCCTAGTCCTGAAGATTGTTTGTGAGAAAAGAGGTGGGGTGATGCTTTTGACAAATACTTCTATGGGTTGTTCTTCTGTGAGTAAAGGATATCAATTCAATTTCTAGTGTCCCTAAAACTTAGGTAGCGAATAGTATTTCTATTCCAAAATATCTACATGTAGACGTTTGAATGCTTCCGTGGAGTTTGGTGACCAAATCTAGAAGTCCCCGTACGAGATATCTCCACTCATAGAGGGTTATCATATTTCTATATTTGTAACAAGAGTAAATGGCATTGTTGGATGCAAACTGAGCAAACTCAGCTGGTTATGTTGGTTGTGGTGGAACCAATCTATTCAAATTCAAGTTTTATATTTAACATATGTGTTGCATTTACGGCTAATTTTTTTTGTTTAGTGAAGACATTTTCGTTGACAGCTAGACGTTCGGGTGACTTTGTGAACCACAAAATTAAAGTCAAATCAATATTTTAGAGAATATATGATGAAGCACGCTACAAATGCAGGTGTAAGTTAAAATCTTTGAGACTTTTCGTGATCGCTGGTCAGTAGTCAATCTTCCTAGTTGAATTTGTCCTTTGTTGACTCACAGCTCGCCCACGGGCCACCTCACTCAAGTGCTACACATGTAGAAATGAACAAACTTAAAAGCAAATAGGCCCATGGCCCAAAAAACGGTCCGGGGCTCTTCTTCCCGAGTCGAACAACACAGAAGTTACACCATCTAAGCTTTAAGCTTTGTTCATGGCGGCGCGCAGCAGAACAGCAAGCAGCGAAGCTCTACATGGTTTGTTCCCGGAAAAATCAAGATATGGCGGCCGCCCTACCTCGCCGTACCGAGCGCTCCGCCACTGGTCTCGATGCACCATTTCATTGCATTCTTTCCAAGACAATTTTAAAAAAGAGAGTCGGCTTTCTTTTATTGGGATAAAAAATTTCTCACAAAATATAAAAGTTTTTCTTCTCTTTCAAATCAGCAAAAAAATGCTTATGTGACATATAATTTAATGCAAATGAAAGATTGCATTGACAATGACCTTATACTTCCAATCACAACCTACCCAATTCTTACACTTCCACGTAGGGCCCATGTGTTTTGTTCCGCAGACCGGGAGAGTTCTCGCTCGACCGTGAAAGCGTACGGCCAATCCGACGCAAAAGCTAAACAATAAAGGAGTAAACTCGAATTTAGAATCTCTTGAAGTACTTGCTCCCATTAAGCACTCTCGATCCATTGAGCGTTCTCTTGAAGATAGGCTGCAGAACTGAAACCGACTTTCTTGGTGCGAGGCACGGCTACGAAGAGCCGCCGGCACATCGCCACGGGCCCTGCCTCTTCCAGGCGCTTCGGCGCCCTCTTACCTTTTCCTCGCCACGCCGCGCCTATATAAACGCCGGGTGAAGCCATCAGCTCTGCTTGAGCAGGCAATTAACCAAAGCAGCAGACGGTGTCAATCTCACACACTAGAACAACAGAGCGCAACAGAGTTCACTCTATCACTGGATTAATTGATTGACGCCACGCCATGTTGTCGACGCTGGCTTCACGAGCAGCCGCCCTCCGCTCTGCCGCCAAGGCTCGGCCGTGGTAAGCACGAGTGTCTCGTCATGGCTGCTACTGTCTTCTTGCATCAGAACAAGCAACTCTGCTCTAATCGACGGCTCTGTTCGTTCTTCTCCCCTGTTTCCAGGGTCGACTACGTGCCGGTGTGCGGGGCGCTGGGCGCGATCGCGATGTCGGCGACGCTGGGTCTGGGCACGGCGGCGCACGAGGTGGCGCACGCGCCCACCGTGCGGCTCGACAAGAAGAAGCGCGAGGCGGTGCCGGAGTTCGCCGCGCCGGACCTCGCTGTCGACGAGGCCGAGCGGTACCTCAACAGGTCGCTCTTCCGCAGGGCCGCGCGCGTCGTCCAGGGCGAAGGCCTCGCCCCCGTCACGTAAGTTTCTTTACTAGCTGGGACTGTCTAGTGATGACTACTCCTACTAGGAAGAATGGCGCGCTTTGCTGCGCCCATTTGGTAAATCACTCCCATTCTGTTCAATTTCACAGATTTAATGCTAAAAATATTGTTATCAAAAGATAGTGTCTAGATTTCATAAAGGTAAGGGGCTGGATCATAAGAGTGCAATGTCCAGAAAATCAAACATGGAAATACAACGTAGAGCAGGGGTGTATATGCAAAACAACCACATCCTTATCCTCTCCACAGAAACACCACAGCCTTCTCTTCTCCCCAGCTTTCTTCTCCATGCTTTCTTCTCCCCAGCTTTCTTCCGTGCAATCAGATGGAGGACCAACCTTCAATAGACGCATGAGTCACCAGAAGGACGGCACAGGGTCACCTAGGGAGTGCGTCCCTTCCGACCTGAGTAACGCACGCGCGTCTGGCGCCCACCACCCCCGCCCGCCCGCCCGCCTGCCTCCCGACACGCCGTGCGCGCGACGCGCTGCGCGCGACCTTATTGGGCCGTAAACAGCCCATTACAAGATTTCATCTTGGCGCGCATTATTTTCTCACGGCGCGGCTTAATTCATCTTGGCGCGCATTATTTCTTCTTTGAGCGCATTATTTCTTCTTTGAACGCGTTAATTTATCACAGCTACCCTTAATAACTCGCAGCTTATACCAATCATACAGAAAACATATCATAAAAAAACCAATAATACAGTAAAACAAATCATACAAAACGTAATATGGCATACTCCATGTAAAATAACACTCTAGAAAGCACAGATTAATCCATTCTGTAAACCATTACAATATGTGAAGACAGGACAATATCGTATAACTAAATATCTTGCAAATAGAGTTTTGAAGCACAGATTGATACATTTACATTTCAAACTCTGAAATTAGCACCAACTTATAAAGCATAGATAATTCAGTAAGATTTGAAGTTTCTCTGAAGTTTCTCTGATAGATGATCGTATTTGACTTGAAATGAAAATATATGTTACCCAAAAAAATCATGAAATGGCAAAAAACATTTGCAGATGATCGAAATCATTACTATTGAAATTGCAAGTTACCTTAACAATCTCGAATAAGACTGAACAATGAATTACCACATCAGATTAGACCCTGACATTTGAAAATGAAAAATTACTTTCTGAACGATGAAAAATATATTTGTAGGTAAACAGCAGTAAACAACATAAGTCTTACATGATCTGATAGAAATCTATGAACTATGGCTGGATGTGCCTCATTACAATTGCTGGTAACAAGTTGGTAGATAAGCTTTGCACGTAGAGCATCAACATCATTCTGCAAAGAATTTTATTATTGATTTGATGAGAAGAATATGGAAGTTAATATATTAAGAATAACAAATAACACTAAGCATTGGTCACTCACGTTGGTAAACATTTCCACAGTTTTTCCATTATAAGTTTGAACAAAGGTAAGAAGGAACACACCAGAATCATACCTGAAAGTGACACATAATAATGTACATACTCAATATCTAGAAAATATATGCACTCTCCAGCAGAACATATGTAACATATGTAAAAATATCTTTAATCTGCAAAAGTTGATGCTATAGATTTTCATACCTGTTTTTATGTTTTGGAACATCAATATAGGACACCTTGAAATCTTTAATGTTGTAGAGCGAGCAGTCTGGATATGCGATGTTAAAAAACGCTCTAAAGTTATAGATCGCTGTATGCACTAAAGCTTTAGTTTCTTCGATGTTAATGTCTGAAGTCAAGACATCAAATCTCTCATCTATGAAATTTACAGTAATGAGTACCCACAACTTGTTCATATAACATGGTATATGAAGCTGCAAAAAATTAAACAGGTAGTAAGTTATCATTAAAACAGAGAGATCAACTAGTAAGTTATATATTTATGAAGTTCAATAGGAAACATCAGACATACCAGTCCACCCTTTTCAATCTGAAGACCAACGCTGACAAGGAATTCCTTCTTATAGTTGCTGTGGTTTAATCCATTTGTCATCAGAATTGTCTGCAAACAAAAAATTATTTGAACATCCTTAGTGAACAAAATTACCAAAGAAAGAAAATAATGGAAATAAGGTAGAAAACTTACATATACAGAATGGCCAAAATATTGTACATATATGACATCTTCATTGTCTGCAAAATCAAACAAATCTTGCTGCCAAGACAACATTTTGAGGAAACAATCCATGACGTGGAAGTGTAACCAGCCACCATTCATAAATGACAATGTGAGTTTGAACTGATCAACCCATGTATTTCCAGCTTGAAACATCCTAACACTATTATTAAGGAAAAAACTAATTAGCAGTAAAAAATGAAACAAGTTCAACATTGTAAAACAGAGTACAAAAGAATATAATACCTTTGAGTTTCGCGTTTAATATTTTTGGTGAGCATGTCATAGAAGTCAATCTCTATAGAGCTAGCATGAATCATTTTTGTTGATTTGTTTGCATCAGATTTCATTTTCTCAGAATCCATAGCTTTTCCTTCTTGAAAAAAGACAATCAGCACACATTCGAAAGCCACCACGCAAATCTCGCATGAATGAACAGTTTATGTCCACAGAATAAAATGCATGGCTAACATATTTACCACCTAGGTTCTCAGAAATATTGTGAACAGATGAACTGTGAAGATTAGAAACTCTAGCAGCATGAGAAGAACAATTTAACTCTGCTTGTGCATTCTCTGTAAAAACATCAACAGGTTGTCTTTGAGTTGAAAAACCATCAGCAGTAACATCAGCAGCTGTAACATCTTCAAATGGAGTAACATTAACTTCACCTTTCATTATTTTGGGAACATTATGCAGTCCAGATTGTAGAGGATCTTTAACATGCTTCTCCGGTGAGGGATTTTTAGATACAGGTAAAGAATCTGAAATAAAAATGATTCAATCATTTGAACATGAATTTATTTGTATGTAATAGTAATAGGTTTCTTATGAATTGGACCTACTAAATAGCAGCTTATATGAAAACTAAATAAAGAAAAAAATAATTTCAAGTATAAAGGCTGTAGTTCAATATAATATATAAGAAAGAGGTTTCATATCAAATGTAACAAGAATACTAACCAGCAGCTAACTGTATCAAATCGATTTCTTCTTCAGCTGATGTTTCATTCAAAGTAATCTTTCCAAATACTTGTGAAATGAAATCTTCAATGGAAAAAGATGGATTTTCCAACTTAGAGGTTAGACTACATGATTCGTCAGATATTGATTCAGATTCATGAAGATACTGACTCAAGAGTCTATGAAAGATTTCTGAACAGCTAACATCAGTAGAATTATACTCCGATATTGCTGGAACTGGAAATTTAGGATAGAATTTAATCAAATCCTCATATAATTGGGCAGACACCTTTGATGGTTTAGGAGCCAATTTACGCTTATGAATAGAGGAATCAGTTCCTTCATTATCAGAATCTGTATCTTGGAGGTAAGTGAGTGATTTTTGAGATTTCTGATTTTGCACAGAGCATATCGATTGCAAAACATGGAGAACAGATGACCAAGTTGCTGAAAATGAATTTTCATCCAATGACATTTGAAGAGATGCATAAAGAACAGATACAGCACCAATAACCTGAAATAAAAAATATTTTGTAAAACATAAACAGAAATTGACCTGAGGGCTCATCAATGACAGTAAAACTTGAAGTTGACTTACATTTTCTTGCGCAGAGGATGGAAAATTAAGCCTAATATATCTCTCAGTATCTTCAAATGAAGGCACATAACTACTCCCAGATGAATAACAATCTTTGAAAGGGGTACAGCAAATATGTTTCAACTGAAAACAAAAAGGATACACACACGTGAAAATGTAAAATAATATATACTCAAGGCAGCTGTGCAACAAAATTTGAGACAAAAACTCACTTGAAGCTTTCCAAAAGAAGCATCTGAACCAGGAAAGGAGTCAAGATAAGTAACCGCCTGAACAGTTCTAGATGACCACAACCCAAGCCTTGGCAAGTTTTCTCCCAAATTAACCTCAGGTGCACATAAGAACTCAAGATAGCATATCTGTCAAAATTTTTAAACTAGTTACATCAGCTCTGAATTCAAGAGATGCAATGAACTGAATAAATATATTGAAAAGAAGAAATTTACCACAAGAAGAAGGCCACAACCACCAATTTTAAATGAATATTTGGTCCCTTTAAGTTGCTGATACTTCTTAATGTATGAAACAAGCCAGTCTAATACAAAAGAGCACCAGTCAAGATACTTCAGTTGAGAAACATCCATTAGAGCTGGGTAATACCGGCAGCTGGTGACACCTCTAGTGTTTGGGCACAAGAATGAAGAAAGAGCAAGAAGCATGAATACCCTAGCAAACTCATTACCCACCAAATCCTCAGTTATAAAGGAGCACAATTCAGGAACAGTGCAAGCATAACCATCAAAATTAATTTGACTTTTGAAGAACTGATACGACTCAAAGGTTCCCTTCCCTTCTGTAGGTGTCTGTCCATTTGGAATTGATATAACCTTTTTGACACAACTAGCATTCAGAGTGAAAGAAAAACCATTGGGTAGGTTAAGTGTCCTTGTAGAACAGTCAAAATGGTCACATAACCACATTAACAAGTCAAAAGGTACATCATGACATGACAACTGAAATAAAGAAGAGAACCCAATATCCACAACTACATCTCTCTGGTATTTTGACAACCTCTTGATGACACTGATTAGAATTTCAATTGAATTAGAATCCAACACCTGTTAGAGCCAAATATAAGTACACACAAAGACTGCAGGGGCACAGAATTCGAAATAAATAAGAAGGGAATTTAGGATCATACTTTATATTTCTTGACGTTGGGAGCAACACCATCAGAAGAATACCCTCTTATTCCTGATATTTCGGTCCATTCCACCATGTAATAAACTACAAATGGAGCCCAAATTTAACAGCAAAATGAGTTACAACTATAAAAGCGGATCCAGAAACATGGGGGAAGTGAAGAACCCGAAATAGACAGCACAGAGATTGAAATAGAGAGGGATAAGTAACATCAATACCTCGAGCTAGGACGAACCCTAGAGGAGGAGGAGCGAGAGAGAACAGAGCGGATGAGGAGGAGAAGCGAGAGAGAACAGAGCGGATGAGGAGGAGAAGCGGATGGGAGAGGAGCGCAACCTCTCAGAAAGGAAGACAGGGGCGAAGAAAAAAACAAGCACGAGTCATAGGATACAAAATTACAGAAGTACCCTTAAAGAAATGGGTACAGGACGATCTATAACAGAGGGCAAAAGAGTAAAAATTTCTTACCTCTTTGCCAAGCCTTCCGTTCCTCTCGTGCAATCGTGCGGCGGCATCAAAGAAACAGCCTCCGCGAACACAGATTCGTAGCTTACACGACAAGAGATCCATGGAGCCACCAGATAAAGAAGATAATAGTGAGCCATACAAGACAAGAATTCCAGTAGGAAAGGAGGATGATCTGATCCAAGGTCCTCAATTAACAAACAAACAGGTAATTTCAAAAATTCGGCTCTGTTTAATTCGGAAATCCCAAAATTTCTCTTTAATTGAGATCGAATTCAGGTACATTCGGAGCTCGAACCTAAGATGGACAGCCAAATAAAAGGAAATCTGCAAGGACAAGAGAGAAGAGTGCCAAGGAATCCATACCTCTTAGTTCAGTCAGCAATGAGAAAGGTAACAAGAAGTTTTCATTCCTTCCCTGAATTTCTCTTTAACTGAATCTGTGTTTTATTTTAATCTACTGAACCAAAACCTGAATAAAAAACATACACGTAATAACTACTTCGTTTTCAGTATCAAAGTCAGGACAAAACAAGAGTGCAGTCTGCTGAACATACGAGCGAAAAGAAGACCATTGAAAGTGTCCAGTCAAGTGCTTCAGCAACAAATACCTATCAAACAGAAGGAAATAACATTAATGTTACAAAGATAGTATCTGATTTGAAAGAGGTAACATTGCTAACTGTTGTACACTAGGGTGTAGCACATATTAAATTCGTTACAAATATAGTATCTGATTTGAAAGTGACTATGATATTTTCTGAACTACTGCAGAAAATTGAAAAGCAAAGAGCAGAGAAGGAAAACATCAAAAAGAAAGAATCTACAGAGAATGATGTTGATAGAACTGCTGCAGGACTTCAAAGTGATGAAAATGATACAGTATTCGACGAAAGAACAGATGTAACTGCAAGTTCAAACCAGGTAAGCAAGGTAACTTCCTATGCTATATTTTCAGGCAATAAAAAATATTTGACCTGACATAATATGCAGAGTTCATTTACATCAAATGCTGAAAGTGGAAGACTGGAGCCACCAAGTTCTACAGCTCAAAAAATGCAATGTTCTCACTCACCTGTGCAGAACAAAGAATTGGAGGTAATCAAGTTATAATATATCATATTGAGTAAAAACACTATTCTGGTTAGAAGAATATTTGATATAAATAATATTGACTTTATTTCAGGAACTAATCGCAAGATTGGATGAAGGGGTCCAACATGAAGATAAGGAAGAAGATGAAACTGACCAAGCAATTGACAATGTAATTGAGTCAGATGATGAACTAACTGAAATAGACAAAGTACCTCAGGAAGACGACTACTTCTTTCCAACTCCAGAAGAAATCATAGCAGCAAAGGCACCTGTCGAGGGAATGTCATTTAATTCAATTGATGAAGCTCAGAGGTTTGTGAATATCTATGGGCAAGTTACTGGATCCTCAGTCATTAAAGCAAGAATTTACAAGAACAGAAAGATAACTTTACAGTGCAACAAATGTCGGAAGAACAAGGGAGATGACCAGCCAAACAAAAAAAGAAAGAGATACATTATTGAACGGACAGGTTGCGAAATGAAAGTACGTGTGACATTGGTAGAGCAGAAGTGGATCATCACAACTGTAACAAGTGAACACAATCATGAACTAGCGAGCTGCCCCTCGATGACAAAATTTTTCCTGAAACATAGATATATGTCAGAGGTTGAGAAAGATTTCTCCAGAATACTTCAGGAAAGTAGAATAAAACCCAGAAAGATCATGGCCATATTCAGGAAAATGAGTGGCAGCTTCAAGCTTATGAATTTCTCAAAAATTGATATCAACAACCTGAAGCAAGCTGATAGGAAGAGGATGCTAAAAAACACAGACATCCACAAGACAATTCAGTTTATGGAAAAGTTATAGCTGGAACAGCTTGGGTTCTACTATGCAATCAGAACAGATGACAATGACGATACCGTCAAAAGTATATTCTGGACAGATGCAAATGCTAGACTGAATTACAGTTTGTATGGAGATTTTGTATCATTCGACACAACATACAGCACCAACAAATATAATATGCCATTTGCACCAATTGTTGGTATAAATGGACACGGTAAAAATGTAGTATTTGGCTGTGCTTTACTTGAAGACCAAAAATCTACTACATTCAAATGGCTGCTTGAAACATTTATAGCAGTGATGAATGGAAAAAAGCCAGATCTCATTATTACTGACCAGGATGCGGCAATGAAGAAAGCCATAGCTGAGATACTACCTGATAAAGTTCACAGGAATTGCTTTTGGCACATTATGAGAAATGCTAGAGAAAACTTGAGAACAGTGCTGGCAGCAAAGAAAGGAATGGATAAGGTCCTAGACAAGTTAATCTACCATTCTCTGACAGAGGAAGAGTTTGAAGAAGGCTGGCAAAAAATGATAGAGAAGTACGAGTTAACAGAAAATACATACCTGAAGAATATGTTTGATACACGAAAGATGTGGGTCCCTGTCTATTTGAAAAAAGTGTTCTGCCCATTCATTTGGTCCACAGGAAGAAGTGAAAGCACAAACTCAAACTTCAAAGATTATGTCATGAGAAAAGATACCATTGAAACATTTCTACACCAATATGAGATATTCCAGGATGAACAAGAATCAATTGAAGACAGAGACAGATACAAAACAAATCTACTCAGACCAATATACAGTACAATGAAACCAATAGAAAGACATGCAGTAGAGGTATATAATAATGGAATATATGCAAAATTCATGCTGGAACTACGATACTCTGATGTGTATTCAGTTCATGAGCTAGAAAAAGGGAAGTTAAGGCTGAAATGAACTACAAGGAAAGAGAAATTGACAAAGATGAATTCAGAATTGAAGTAGATGAAGAAAATAAAAGATTTGACTGCATATGTTCAAAATATGAGCGAGATGGAATCCTTTGCTGCCATGTACTTAGACTATTCAATCAGCTTGGAATTCATAAAATACCAGATGCCTATATTAAAGAAAGATGGATGAAGAAATGGAAAGAAGATGAGCTTAAAAAGCAGAAACAAATATGCCTTGAGAAAACAGGAAATGCAAGCACAGGAAATGCAGTCAGATATGGAATGATGATGAGCAGGAGTGCAGGGATATGTGCTGATTATTGCAAAGATCCAACAAAGAGCAAACAATTCATGGAAGGATTGGAAAGATTAAAGGAGGAAATAGATGGTGGTCCAATTAAAGAGCATCAACAAGAATCAGCAAATAGCACGGTGACATTGAAGGATCATCATGTTATCCAAACAAAAAGTGTGGCAAAGGGTAACAGATTGCTGCGTGCATCAGAAAATTCAACTGCAAAGAAAAAAAGTCAGGCAAAAAAGAAAAAAGCAGCTGAAGATCAGGAATAGGCACAATCATAAAGGAACTATTTATAAAATAAATTGTAATTTAGTAAGCACTATTTATATTTATTTAGCAAGACTATGAAAACAGCAATGAATGGTGTAATTCATGACACTATTTATCATTCATTGCAATATTTAGTGTAGAATATTGCTTGTCTGATTACATTATCAGTTCAGATATATGTTGCAGTTTAGATTTATGTTGCAGTTCATATATATGAAAACAACAATGGACTGAAAACGCTGGAACATTTTCACTGGATGTTACCGAAGACATGTTCCAGAACATAAAGTTCCGCGACATAAAATGTTCCCAGAACACACCGTACACCATTCTGGAACATGGTGTTCCAGAAGAAAGGTGTTCCAGAACAAGGAGTTCCAGAAATGTTCCTAAAATGAACACCATGTTCCCAGGAATGACCATGTTCCCAGGAATGACCATGTTCTGGAACACCACGTTCCCAGAATGTTCCCAGAACATGGAGTTCCAGAACATAATGTTCCCAGAACACAATGTTCGAGAACAAAATGTTCCACTACTAGAAAATTGGCTTGTTGCCACGGTGATATATCGTTGCAATATGGCCAAATTGGTTGCAATACCTTGGAATAGCCTCAATTTCACTTTGGTGGGCTGTCGTTGCATGTAGTAGTGTTGCAATAAGATGAGGCAACGCAATGTTTGTTTCATTGCAATACCTACATTAATTGCCACATAATGAAGCATTGCAATACATAGTGATTGCAACGATTGATGTTGTTGCAATTGCATGTATTGCCACATAATGAGCCATTGCATTAGACTATAGTAGCAAGAAACCAACACTATAGCAATAGGTATCTTTTGCTACACAACTGTAGGCGTTGCATGAAACAACAATTGCATCAGTTGAATTTTGTAGCAAGAGAAAGGTGTTGCCACACAAATATTTCGTTGTAGTAGGTGATATTGCCACGTAAACTATGAGTTGCAATAGACTGCAATAGCATCGGATCAACATTGTAGCAATAGGACTCTCTTGCTACACAAATATTTGGTTGCCAAAGGTGAAGAACCTATTACCACACAAATTATGCATTGCATTAGACTGCAGTAGGAATGAACAAACATTGTAGCAAAAAGTATTTTTTGCCACACAAATATTTGGTGGCAATAGGTGAAGAACCTATTGCATCACAAATTGTGTCATGGCAATATATTTGTTGGCAACAAAAAATAATTCATGGCAGCAAAACAAAGTCGCGACAAAATATACTTTATGGTAATAAACTCTTATGGCACCAATCAACGTGTGTGGCAATAAGTTGTGTTGCAACGAAATTGCATTGTGGCAATAACTTATTACGAAACCCATTTTATGCATTTATATTTATCGCAGCCATAATATTTCATTAACAGAACGAATGCTGCAAAATAATTATATCAAAATACAAATCACATCAACATGAATATATATTCCATCGTAAGAGTTGGTGACACAGATACCCTGAATCATTATTTATAACACTCCAATAACCATCAGATAATATATAAAGTGAGTAATACTACAAGAATGTCATTAGTCTCCAAACTATTATTGCAATAATAAAACTAATGTTTTGTTTTGGGCGATAGCTTGTGCTGACATCACCATGCCGTGACTCAAAACGGCCCCACTCGAACCGTATCAACATTGTAGACTTGCTTGACTTCATCATGCCATGCATGACTCAAAGTGCTCCACTCAAGCGGCATCGTCCTGCTGAATAAAAGCAGTGATCAAATTGTTGTTAGCATAATGGCAGCTTCTAACGCATGAATAAGCATCATAGTAATTGATGGGCAGGAAATAGATGAAGCAAGCCACTGAAATGTCTTGCAAGTGTTTGTTTCCTACCACGCGCCCTTAAATTTTATTTCTATCAAAATAACCTATGCAGGCTTTGGACAATCTGGATTCTACAGACACCATATGTCTCACTACAACTTATAATCTAATTAAAAAATATGGCTAAGACAACCTGATGGTGAGGAACCAAAGCTATTGTAACAGCAAAATATTGCTGGCAGATTAATTGCTAATACTTCAACTGGACGAGACATGCATAGCACAATATTCATAACAAATCCTTTCAGCTTAGTTTGTGGCTCCATACGCAGATTAGCCCCAATTAATACTTTATTGCATAAAATAGAATCTGAAACAGCTCTGATTTATATCTTCTTGCTCTTTAAAAGGTAAACAACCCAAACAAACATTCGGATGGGTACTTAGTAAATGTAAATTACCAGCTAATGTTATTTGAGGATCCATAGGCTCATCACATAAGTCACGCTATGCATATTTTTAGCTAAAAACAATAAGCATTCCATCAAATGGATCATCAACAAAGGAGCACCATCACAGGACCGAAAAAGAAAGCAAATACAGCTATGGCAATGATTCGATTAAAAAAATAAACTGCCAACCAGACCCACTTCTCCTTTTAAATAAATAATGTTCAAGATTGAATATTATGTATCCATCTAGTAATATAAAAATGACAAATCCTCCGATTCATTTGAACCGAACAGGCAAAACATTCCAGCAATGAGTGATTTGGCAATAAAAGAGACAGAAAGTTATAAATCTGAGATCGGGCAGTTCAGTGTGATAATATTTAGCATTTGTACACCTTTTGAGAGATGCATGTGGACATTTCATACCTTGTCATTCCTTGTCCGCAAACGACCTTTAGCTGCACTCCTCAGGTCATGCGAAGAAATAAATTTTTGTGTCGCAATGGCATTGTTGTTTTCAAAAATATTCCGGTTCACATTGGAAACTCTAGTCTTGCGAACCTGAGTTGGCGTCTCTGCAACTTCATGTGGGATGTTCATAACTTGGTTAGTCTGCAAACCAAAACAAAAGGAATGACATTAGCTCCCATCCAGTGCACAAAATCATAAAGCATGGCGATGAGTCATTTTCCAAATTTATTACCTGCTGCAATAATTCTTCTCTCTGTTTTGCCATTAATGAAAGCATCTCTTCTTTGAATTCATTCCTTTCTTTCTCGGCTTGCTCTTGAATCTGTCTCTTATATTCTTCCAATAATCTATCCCTTTCAGTAGCTTCATTTTCTAGTTGTTCTTGTAGTTGTTTAACCCGTCCTTCAAGTTCAATGTTTTTTTCTTTGGTAGCAGCTGCATCACGGGCTTGTTCTTGTAATTTGGCATTCATCATCTCTCTTCGTGTTGGATACTTTGCCATGTATCCATGGCCATGAGGTCTGGATGATTTGCTTCCAGTGGTTTCCTTGTACGCCGCTTGGAATTCAATGTTTTCCTCTTCTGGTGTCAGTAGTCTATCAGCCTCTGTCTCCCTTTCAAGTATTTTCAATTGTGCTGCATGTCAAGCCTAGCCTTCTCACCATCTTTGGATTTACTTGCTATTTGTAACAAAGTACCAAGTATGCACTCGCAAATATTTTTCTCAATGTGCATCACATCCAAATTATGTCTTACAAGCAACGTTTTCCAATATGGCAGCTCAAAAAAAAATACTTTTCTTTCTCCAATTATGCCATCTAGTTTCTTCTTCGCGCTGCTTCCTCTTTCTTGTTGTGTTCCCAAAGCAAACTTGCTCAAAACTGCCATACTGCTGCAGCACCTGTTCACTGGTCAATGGCACTGGAGGCTCCCTTGTTTCCACCTTGTTATTGAAGCTGACTTTGTTCCGACGCCACCTATGGTTCAAAGGCAGAAAGCGACGATGCCCCATGTAGCAATGCTTTGACCCATATTTCAACCATAAATAGTCAGTATCCTTGTGGCAGTTTGGACATGCAAACTTGCCTTTGGTACTCCAACCAGATAGCATCGCATATGCTGGGAAGTCATTGATTGTCCATAATAGAAGTGCATGCAAAGTAAAATTCTTCTTCACCTTTGCATCCCATGTCTGAACACCTTTAACCCAAAGCTCTTTTAGCTCATCGATCAGGGGCTGCATATAAACATCAATGTTTTGACCTGGAGATTTTGGGCCAGGTATTAACATTGACATCATCCAAAACGATTGTTTCAAACACAACCAAGGAGGCAAATTGTAAGGGATTAGGATCACAGGCCATGTAGTGTATGTGACATTCAACATCCCAAATGGATTGAAGCCATCAGATGCAAGACCAAGCCTTACATTACGAGGATCAGACGCAAATTCTGGATACTGTTCATCAATGTGCTTCCATGCCTTGGAGTCAACAGGGTGGCACATTTTTTTATCGCGGGACTTTCCTTTCTCATGCCATCGCATAAGTGATGATGTGTTTTCTCTCATATAAAACCTTTGCAGTCGAGGAGTAACTGGAAAGTACCGTAAGATTTTACATGGAACACGTTTTTTTTGTCGCGGCACCACCACTCAAGTCATCATTCTCAGCTGAAGGGGCCCTTTTCCACCTTGACTCACCACATGTTGGACACTCATTCAATGTAGCATACTCTTTTCGAAATAAGACACAATCATTGACACATGCGTGGATCTTTTCATAGTCGAGACCCAGGTCACGAACAACCTTTCGCACTTTTTCCAATGTGTTTGGAACACAGTGTCCTTCAGGGAGCAGAAACGAGAACAATTGAATTATGGCCTCTAAAGCACTGTTGCTCAGACCGTACATGCACTTAATCTGAAATATCCTGACAATGAAAGATATCTTCGTAGCCTCCTTGCATCCAGGGTACAATTCCTTCTCTGCCTCTTTTAATAATTTAAAGAATGCCTTGGCACTTTCATTTGGCTCTTCATTATCAGTGTCTATGATGTCTCCATGTATAGAACCCTTGATTAGTGACGAAACCAGGTTCTTGACAGAACCGCAATCACCTGTTGCGCTCTCATTGCAATCATTGTCCTCGTCTGAATCTTCGACATTGTCTTCCCCTTGGATGAAGCTTTCATCAAACCCTCTTGCAAGCAAATGCTTTTGAACCTCATCTTGTGTTCTGTATGACATGCTACGGCATCTTGAACATGGACAGGGTGCTTCTCCTCTACCAGAGGTGCCTTTGAATGTATTATCAATGAATTCCTTTAATCTCTTTTGCCACTCTGCTGATGCCTTACCCAATTGCATCCAACTCCTATCTTCTGGCATGTTTGCTCCAAAGATTCCTGACAGAACCAAAACTGTAAATTAGCATCGGCGAGGGATACAAGAATCAAAGACAATTGACCAATGAATTTCAAAAATCAGCAACTTTTCCTAGAACTAGATTAAAACATTGATTTTGATTGTTATTTCAGTTCTGATTTTTTCCATTGCGCCACAAAAAGAATAAAAACCTATAGCTACAAACATTATGAAGGACTGCATATGCATCTGTTGTTGAAGTACGTACCTCACCTTAGTTGACTGCGGGAGGCGCTTGACAGCAAAAGAGTGGACTGTGAGATGAAGTTCCCAACGCTCCAAAGGATTCAGGCCTAAAAAAAAAAAAGGAACGATAACAGTGTCTACTTAAACCACATTATTCGTTTGGTGTTAATTAAAAAGAAGTCTTCAAAGGTACACTCATACGTAATGTTCTCTGACATTTGTTCAAAGCTCACTAATCACCAGGCGTGCTAATCTCCAGTGCATTTGTTCTCATCCAATAGAAAAAAATAAAAATAATGAAATACCTTGCTTCCTTGGGCTGCTTCGTGCTTGCCTCGTCAGCGGGGACGCACAGGGCGTCAAACTTGTCTGCTAGACTGCCTGCAGTTCATCAATTTCTGATGGCCTGATGTCGCGCGAATAGCGTCTGCACGAAACCTTGCTATCAATACGACTACGTGAAAGAGTGCAAAGACGATCGAAAACACACCGAATAACGGGCGCACATGTCATGTAATATCACTGATAGTACAAATTCTAGTTAAGGAATAAATTAATTTGAAGGGCCTAAGGTGCCTGATTCGAACCTGATGGCTATTGGCCTGACGCCGCTGATTTGTGATGGCAGGATGCGATGCCGCAGCTCGTGAAGGTTTCAGGTGGGGTTAGTGGCAAGGCAGGCGGGCATCCAAGCTTCGCGGCTGCCGCGAGCTAGGGCTGATTGCGGATCGATGGAGGACGATAGTAGGAGGGCGACGATGCAGAACGATATTGTTGCGGATCAATGTGCGTGTACTTGATGTTGCGCGTGCACTTGATGTCCTGGCTGGATAGATGGACGTGAGCAAGTCAAACTCAAAGGCCCAAGTCTACTCCATTACGGTATAAGTTTTGGGTTCCGTGTGTTAATATGTGGCCTGACGCTGATTTCTTTATTGTTTTTAACATCTTGACGCTGATTTCCTGTCGCGTGATGTTTGAAGTCGGAATCCAACTCCGGTTCCATTTAAAAAAAAAAAACGACTGAGGTTTGTTTTCCTGCGTCCGTCCGCCACTTATCAAGTTCCAATAGGTTTATTTATTGGAAAACAGTAGTTCTTTTTTTTTTTTCCAAAACGGCTGTTCTCCGATCAACCAAAAAAAAAAGGGCTGTTCTTGAGCAGGCCATTTTTCTTTGAAGTTCAAGTCAGAATCCTACTCAGATTTGTTTCTGCCGCACTGGCTACATATGACATTGTACAACACACAATGAATTTCGGTTGTTTCCGAAATTTTTGTATTTGAACACATGCAGCTGCGTATTTCGATATCTGAGCAAGCAAACTTTAGTTTTCCAATTCTAAGCAACCCAGCCTACTTAATGGACGTCATTAGGATTAATGGGCCGCTCCTAATTGCTAGCCCATCAGTCCATCAATTGTTGCACGACGTATTATCTAGATTAGGAATTTCCCCTCAAAAAAAAAAAAATCTAGATCAGGAATTGTCTCTAAAAAAAAAAAAAATGGATACGGCCACCGCGCTATGTTCACGATGCAACTTATAGTATGTATCGGGCATGAGAGCAGGGTCTACTTTTCTTTTTGCTTGACTTTATTGCATCCAAGTCCAGTAAAAAGAATACAGCCTAGAGGTAGAAATAAGACCACGGCGTGCTCACATATGAAAATACTCGTCTGCATGTGCTCAAAAGCAAGAAACACTGCTCAAGAACGATTCGGCCTGCCTAGATTTCCGCCATCCAACTTCACCGTGAATTTGAATTGAGTTTGATACAAATTCAAGTGTACAAGTTATTTATATTCTTACATATTGAATCAGTGATATTAGCAAACCTCATAGTGGTCTAGTGGCAAGTGCATCTCCTTCCCAGCAACCAACCCAGGTTCAAACCCCACGCCTGGCAGGTAAGGCAAATGGTAAGGTTTTGACAACAAAAGATTTTCGTGGCAATACAACCTATTTTTATGCAACCATTTGGTTTCCGTTGCAATATAGAGCAACCTCTTGCAACAAACAATAAGAATTTGACAACAGAAGATATTCATGGCAATAGATCCTTATTTGATGCAATGATTTACTTTTTCGTTGCAATATAGAACAACATTTTGCAACGAATGATAAAATGGGAGTTGTTCATGGCAAAATGTTGCAACGGTTTAGTTTTTCATTGCAATATCGAGCAACCTTTTGCAACCAAAAATAAAATTATGGCAACGCAAGAAATTTGTGGCAATATTATCATCTAAGTTGCAACCATTTTGTACTGTGGCAATAAGACCTGCTATTGCAACAAATAAATAATGTTATCGCAATGTCAAAAAGATCGTGGAAATATTGTGAACTAATTGCAACCATTCCGTAAATCGTGGCAGTAACACTAAACTCTTGCAACGAAATTCAGGATTATAACAACGGAATAATATTCGTGGCATTATTTGACACATATCGCAACCATTTTTTAAAATGGTGGCAATACCACCAACCTATGGCAACCAATTTTTTATTGTTGCAATGCTCACCGTGGCAATAGGCCAATTTTCTAGTAGTGTTCCCAGAACATCATGTTCCCAGAACACAATGTTCGAGAACAAAATGTTCCCAGAACATCATATTCTCACAATGTTCCCAGAACATGGTGCTCACAGAACACAATGTTCCCAGAACATCATGTTCCAAAACACAATGTTCCCAGAACAAGGTGCTCGCATAACACAATGTTCCAGAACAAAATATCCACAGAACAAAGTGTTCTAGAACACTATGTTCCTAGAACACCAATATCCAGAACAAAATGTTCAAGAAGACTATGTTCCCAGAACACGAAGTTACAGAACAAAGTGTCAACAGAACAAAATGTTACAGAACAAGATGTTCCCAGAACATGGTGTTCCCAGAACATAGTGCTGGGAACATAGTTTGAACATAGTGTTCTGAACAAAATGTTCCAGAACACTATGTTCCAAGGACATCAGTCAAAGAACACCATGAGCATCATGTTCCAAAAAACTTAAAATTTCCAACCATATTATTTCTGGAACACCATTCCAGATAACATGAACTTCGAGTATACAAAAAATATACTTAAACAGGGAATAATAAATTGTGTTGAAAAAAACAAGCAGCAAAATCTGTATGGAACATTATGCCAAGACATTGGAAACATAAGATGTTCCAAGTCAGTTCTTTGTTCCGATCATAATTATAGAAATCACATCAAAAAAAGGAACAAGGAAAAACAAAAAAAATGAGAATACCAACATCCATATATTACAAAGCTTCATCACAAATATCCTTACAGGACCAACATCATCCACCTATTATCCATTACAAAGTACCAACATCATCCACGTATTACAGGACCATCACTCTCCCTAAGAAAAAACATAGATACTGATTGCAGTACCATGTTCTAAGATTCTAACGCAACTATCGAACTTGCATCAACTTCATTGTCCAAACTAGTAATGCACTTGTGAGCCAGTAGCTTCCTGAACTTTGCCGCCTCTTTCTGACAAAGTAAAAAATGAAACAAGTTAAAAAAAACTCATGTAACGGAAAATTAATGCGGTCATGTAAAGTCACATAAATGCATGATTTTTTATATGAGAAAACTTACTTCATCAAAGATCATCAGAAGCCTCCCATTGAAGTATAGCATGTACAAGATGACGTAGATACCACAGTCCCACCTACAGAAATATTATTACTAATATACTCCAATTTTTTGTTTGGCAAAAAAAAAAAAACATTCGTACAGCTTGAAATATACCTCCTCTTCTGCTTAGGAACTGAAGGATAGACACGGTATAAGAAGTAAACTTCCATTCACCAATTTCAGCGTTTAAGCAAGCCCTCTGGAAGTTTAAAACCTAAAAAACTAGTATATCAGTGATAAACTTTTACTTACAGAAATTAAAAAAGCCAAAAATGAAAACAGTATTTACCACATTGTCAAGAAGTTCATCTCTGTCTTCAGAAGTCAAGCTATCAGCAAGATCAAAGAAGTTAACTTCCTTGTGAAGAACATTGATGCATATAAGAACCCAATGATTACGACTAAACTTGGAGAAAAATAACTGCAGGTGACACAGAGAAGAAATAACATTAGAATTATTTTGATATATGAGCTATCTATTAGAATTTTAAAAATTTACTAATTGCAAGTGATACCAGATCACATCTATCCAGTCTATATTCTCCATTAATTCTAGTAAGCTCAGCCTCAACAGACTCAGAATCAAATGTACCAGAAGATTCCTGAAGCTTGGCCTACAAAAACAATCAGAATAGATGTTACAACAAGATAAAATCTTATACACCACAAGATAAAATTTTACCACAAAAAAGGGAGTAAACGCAATCTTTTTCCGAGATGTTGGGCTGCCAGAAGCTTTCCTATACTCATCATTGAACAATTGAATATAAACAGCCATTAGATCATCATAGATAAATCCTCGTTCATGAAGTGAACTCTGAAATCTGTAGTAAGAGCAATGAAATCCATATATCTTGATAAACACAACACTGCAAACAAAAAAAAAGGCAATAGTAAGAATATATTAACTATGACACTTCAGAAAATTACAGGTCAAGAAAACACATACGAATCAGATTCATTATCTGCAACATGAACTTTGTTGACAACATATTTCTCATATACTTCCAGAAGAGCAGAAGAAACAGTTAGCTTGACAACAATAGCATCATCAGTATGCCTAAGATGTCTCTTCTTACGATTTCGCTTGTCCAAAGTACTAGTACCAGTTCTATTGCTAGCACTAACAACAGCTTGAGTAGAAGCTGCATAAGAAAAATAAAAATCAAACGAATGAAACAATAGTACAAGTCTTAACTTGACTATCTTATAACCAGAATACAAAAAAATCTTGAAAAGAGGAAAAGGGAAAAGTTTACCATTCTCAGGATCACTTAATGGCTGACTGCACAAAGACTATGTGGCAAAATCCATTGCAATGTTAATACCTGGTCCAATGCAATTATCCAATACATCATCATCTTCATTACAAGATATCATTGGAGAATCAGTGCCATTGGTAGTGTCAGAATCTTGAGATATGAAACATCCATCCAAAGCTCTAGATCGATAATGGATATGAAAATCATCAGAACTAACAAGAGCTTCATTAGGCTCTACTCCATTCGAGACATTCACATCTCCAACAGAATTAGCTTGCTCACTAAAAGTAACATGAGCATTGACAGTATTAGGATTCTCAGTATTAGGAACTTCATGCCCAAGAACAGAATCATTAGCAATAGAATTATCTCCAACAGTAAGATCTGCATTTTCAGGAACAGCCGAATTGTTCAAAGATTGGCAAAAAGAGAAAATTTCTCTAGCCATTAGAGTCATTTGTCTTGCAAAAACTGGAGCAACAGCTTTAACTAAACGGGGAATGACAGATTGCTCAATCTCATGCTTCAAAGACTTTTGATACTTTGAAACAATCAGTTGCAACCCAGGATCAACCTAAGAAATCAGTTAACCAAGATCAGAATACTATAAAACTAAAAACGTAAACCTATGTAACCATCAAAGTAACTACAACTTACACCCAATGAGGAAGGACCGGCTTCAGGAGGGCCAACACCAGAACTTGATGGTCCATCATTCATAAAGCCACTTAAATCTAGAGGATGTGCAACATAGGGAGTCATTGCAGCATCACGAAACTGCAACATTAAAAACAATTATTCCTATACATAGACATCTTACAAGAGAAAAAAATAATTGAAAAAAAAGGAGCATAACAGAGATAACATTGTGGTATAACAGAGAAAAACAGAGCATAACCATGAAATACATTAAAAAGATACTTACATCACGAATACCATAAACAACTTTCCCTTCAACAGTTTCATTTCGATGAAACTTTGCAACAAACTCAAAATTAGCAGAGATGACATTGCAAACTCTTGAACAGCATAACATACTTTGTATTGATCAGCATGTCCATCAAGATCAAGATGATCCATGTATGCAATCTTAAACAAAGGGAACAAGACTAAATTAAAATAAAATATAAATAACAATATAAATACAAAAATAGAGAAGAATCGTAACTTACAGCAAGCAATGGAAGGCAAGAACCAACATACATTTGAGGAAAAGGACCATTCCCATCATATGAATCCACTGCACCCTGAAACTTTTTAACCTCCAAGGATACATAATGCAAGGCATGACCAATCTAGTCATAGGTCTTGATAGAATGAGCAACAGTCAAACAATTCAGGTACTTAAGATTCACAACATTTTGGGTGCTAGGACAGATAACAGTGGCCAATGCAACTAACATAAAAGACATCATAAAGGAATCTTCCTCATTATGAGATAGAGCCATAGCAACGACCTCAGACATAGATGTTTTACTGCCACCAGAAAATCTAAACTTAGCCTCCTCAACTTTCCTGATCACACAAGGATCCTTGGAATCTAGAATGATAGGAACATTTTCAGAAGGGATACCAAGAATATCAGTAGCCAGTGATCGAACAAACTTGATAGACTTATTCCTGTGCCTGAACTCACATTCACCAGTAATCATTTGCTCCATTAACCATTCAAGCAGAGGTGTAGGAACAGTAAAAGCATTGATTTCCAACAGATGGTCAAAACCATTCTTACGAACAAATCCCTTCTGGACATAATTCAAAGATGTTACTAAATCATGCAAACGTTTCGATGAGAAACGATGCTTAATTCGCGGCACATCACTTTGCGACATCACTGTAATAAGGTGGAAAGAATAACATCAATCACTAATATACTACAACTATCACATACAGTATACCTAAAAAAAATATTATAAAAAGAACAAGTAAACTTGCAGACATAACATACTGTCATTATGAAAAGGTAATCACCATTTCATAATATATTATCATTGTGAAAAGCTAATGACCTAGCACTGAAAACCTTTACAAGGTTCGTTAAATTACAAACAGTCAGCCAATTCAAGTAACTAAAAACGACAGCATTATCAACAAATTACATCACAATAAAATGATATACATCACAAAACCACATATACAACACACTACTGTCGTGCACCATACAAAAGGCCATATGACACAAACCGGACGAACTCAAACATTACATCTCACACAAACCACCGATTTGAAAACGACCTAGGGTTCCATATAAATCGTTCCAGATTTCAAAAGGACCTAGGGTTCGAAAATATGTAAGCGTTTACATCACAGAACCACATATACAACACACATAACCGTAAAGATTAATTTAGGTCAAATCGGCTAGGGTTCTTGTAATAAACGAAAAAATAACAACCACTGTCGTGCACAATACAAGCGGCCATTAGACAAACCGGACGAACTCAAACATTACATCTCACACAAACCACCGATTTGAAAACATCCTAGGGTTCAGATAAATCATTCCAGATTTGAAAAGGACCTAGGGTTCGAAGATATGTAAGCGGAAGAGAGATTAAGTAACAGTCAAACCGTTGTCGCCGGAAGAAATGACGCCACCGGATCTACGCCGGCGTCGCCTCGCCTCCGCCTCCACCTCGGCCTACGACTCCGCTCGTAGCCTCCGTCTCCGCCCGGAAGAAGTAGGGAAAATGAAATGACGAGAAATGAAAGAGGCGAAACAGACGAATATAAAAGGCCAGGCCGATAGCGGGCCAAAAAAATCAGAAAAGGCCCAACCTAAAAAAAAAGAGCGGAGGCGGAAACGTGTGGGCGCCAGACGGTCGTGCGTTGCCCTGTGCGTCAGGGAAGATTCCCGGGGTCACCTATGCAGCGGGAAGTGTCGCTCCCATCAAAGTCGCACATGGTGACCCCCTCCCGCCTTCATCCCCCAGCTCGCTTCTCACGGGAGCGTCCGGACTGCAGCATTGGGGTTCGGATTCGGTGGCTGGATTGATTCGCACCACCCTCTTTCTTCTCTTCTGTGCGCGGTAGCCTCCCATTCCGGGTGGTAACCCGGCTCCTTTGATTTTTTTTTCTCTCTGTTTCCATGCAGGTCAAGTAATCTAGGGGCTTCAAAAGGTTGGTCGAGCACGGGCTAGTCTGCCGCAGCCAACGGAGGAGCAAGAGCAGCACGTGGTGGGGCCCGGGAGGACCGGGAAAAGGGGTAATGCGGGGAGTAGGTCCACGTCGCTGGGAATTGACGTGCAAGCACAGGAATGCTTCACGTCTGTTAAAATGCTATGAAAAGGCATTCGGCTTTGTCTCATCATAATATAGATATTTATAATAGGTTTAATTGCAAATCTCACCTAATAAGTTGGTCTTAGTTTGATATTTCACCTCATATGTTTATTTGTTGCAAAAACCACCCCACCCCACCCCACCCCAGTTTTGGTTAAAATAGCCTCTCAATTTTCATATGATCTTCAAATGAGCAAAAAAAGTCATGTAAATGCGCGTATCATAGCGTTGAGACTGTCGATCAGTTGAATTTGTTATGTTCGGATGTATTTGTAGGCGTTCAAAACACAATTAAAAGCAGTGATTTTTAGTGAAGTGGGACCATGACAGTATTGGATCACGACCAAACTATAAACTCGAGTCAACCTAAATTACTGAACCCATGTAACCAAGTGCTTACTTCGACTTTTGTTTGGCCTATTTAGGAGCGCACAGAGAAACTGAGCGGCTCTTCCAACGAAAACTAGAGTGGGGTAGGGTGATTTTTGCAACAAATAAATTTATAGGGAAGAATACCAAACTAAGACCAACTTATAGGGTGGGATTTACAATTAAGCCTTTATAATACGAAATTCATTTGTTTGGCTGTTGTCGCATGCGCATGGTAGGACGAAGAAGGCGGTGACGCTCAAGGACGCCGGCGTTGAGCCACCCGGGATCGAGCGGACCAGGGAGGAGATCCTTGGCAACTTCTGCAAGAGGAACGCCACCAGCGCCTAAGCGCCCGATTGATCGACTGGTTAAGTTTACATCGTCGACTGGTTAAGCTCGAAAGTGTTGTAAGTCCATTTTACTACCCTCAAATATTCATGTAGTTCATTTAACTCCCTAAACTAATCTTTGGTCTAATTTACTACCATGAACTATCAAGATTGGTTCAATTCACCCCCTCATGAATTTTTTTTTTTTTTTGGTTTCTAACATAAGGTATGTTTTAACCTACAATCTCACAAAATTTTACACTCAAACATGATGCGTATCTAGAGATACAAAAAAAGAAAAAATTCATGAGGGAGTGAATTGAACCAATCTAAATATTTTTTTTATTACACAGTACAACTCAGGCACTCACAACGCACGCACACTCACCCTTATGAACGCACATACGCAAACCCTACCCCTATGAGCATCTTCGAAGACTGAGCCAGCAAATCCTTCAGATTGACGAAGTCACCACTGGCGCCTCGTTGTCGACGGCCACGTCGCCTACCGCTGAAAGCGCAAATGCCGTTAAATCCTAGAAAATTCACTCCCACCGGGAGTCAAACCCAGAACCTCAAAGATGCTACTCGGATGCCTTAACCACTAGGCCAAGACCCCTTTCACAATCAATCTAAATAGTTGAAAGGGGTAAAATGGACCAAAAATTAGTTTAGTAGGTTAAGTGAACTACATGGATACTTGAAGGTAGTAAAATAGACTTCTTCCGAGAGAAAAAAAAAAGCGTCCAAGATTCTAGGGGGATCAAGGAGTTTCTAGTGGGGAGGACCACAATGATACAAACACCTTTTGTAGTGGCGCCACTGTTGTTATGAAGTAACTTCCATTTACAATACAATCACCTTTTGTAAAAAAGAAAAGAAATGTAACGTAATAATAATGAATAATCTTGAATCATCCTGTTCCAGGAAGGATGGGCGGTCTCCCTGCACCCACCACAACTGTCCGGCGGCAACGGGCATGCTTTTCTGCCTCACTACGCCTTACTCCACCTCTCTATTTTTTTAGCGGCGTAGCCTCACTACCCCTCTCTCTGTCCTTTGGCGGCACGTGTCGTTCGCGTGATCGATGTCGTTGAACGTACTCATGTCGTCAGCGTCTTGTCATGGGCGATCAACGTCAACGTCCCTGAACATTCTCTTACCCCTTTGGCCCGTTCCACCCACCGAACGCGAGCACCTCTTTGGGTCCGCTTGACCTGTGGTTGCTTTGCAGATCTACAATCAATCCTACTCCTTCCATTTCAATTTACTTGTCATTTTAATCTTTAATACTTTTATCATATTATTTGTCATTCTCACTTGCTAATACTTCTCTCTTCCCAATTCATCTCTATTTCAATATCTCTTATACTCGTTTCCTCTGCACTCATATTTTTCTCCTGATTGTAATTCTTGTACCTGAGCTAAAACAACATCTATTTCAGAACGAGGCAATAGTTTTCCTTGCTGCTCTCGAGCAATTGGATCTATTTCTATTTGGTTCTTTAGAATTTTCTTGGATGGTTGTTTTTTCCTGTAATATAAAGTAAAGTATGTGCATGGGCTTCATGAAAGCCAACCAAGCGTCGAAGATAAAAGAAACCAATCATAAAAGGTAAAAACATTAAGATTTTGGGGTTACAAGGGCCTTGGGTCTCATACTTAGGAAACCACATCTTCATCTCAATTTAAAACATTTATTTTTTAAACAAATATGGGCATTGTTCAGTATCATTATCTTTAACCATTTTACCCATATACAAACATATTCTAACAAGAAAAAATTGATTAAAAAAAAGAAAAACAATATTTTGCTGTGTCAAATCATTTCAATGCATGAGAAAATTGCCTTCTCCCAGTAGCGATTTCGGAATCAGTTCAAAACTCCATGTCCCTTCCACAGGATCCTCTCTTGCTTCCTGATCGTCTTGTCTCCTCAGTCGTGATTCCTCCTATCTTTTGGATCTACCCGCCCAAACCCTAATAATACCCCTCGCATCGCTCTCACGACCTGCTCCATGTGTGACACATGCGTGCTCATCTCCCAAGCACATTCCCTTGTGATGCGCTCGTTTGAGCCGCATTTCTATTAGTTGTTGATCCATGGTCCCCTCAAAATACTCTCGTGGCAATTGTATATATGTTTAAAAACTTACCTTGGTGTGTACTCCTTTAAATATGAATCCTTGTATGCATCATGAGACAAAATTATATTTAAAAAACTCGACCTGCAAGGGGTAAGACAGTCCTCAGACATTTTTAAATAGAAAAGATCTTCTCACGCAGATCAAAGAAACCTTCAAATCTCTGCCTAACCTTTACACGAGACAAAGTTATCCTATTATATACAACAAAAATACATTTTCTTACTCGGATATGATGAGGCGGTTGTGTCAACAATGAGTTTCTCAGGTGGAAATGTTCGCCATAATTTTCTAACTGGCCCAGTCCACTGCTACATAACACTTTAACGGTGTCATGACAAATGAGGCTTATAGATAACATCTAAAAACATTGATGGAGTCTAATTGTAGAAGGATCCTTTGTGCAGACAATATAACATGATGTGGAGGAACAGATCATCCGATGGACAACTAATCGTGACGTAAACAAAGAAAATAAGGAATAAACCAGCTCTGCTGCCGATCTCCATCTTCTCCGATGATGAGGACGCAGCTGCAACATTAGGAGTCTATTGCTTGGCTCAACTAGACAGTCTTCACATTATTGAAGTCACATCCGGCTCGCTGGAGCCTAAGCCGGATTCTGTGGAATTATGTCGTTGGCTAGGTTACTCAGAGTCAAAGATATACTTCGACAGTTTGAAGGATACCATACAGGACTCTGGTGTGAAATGACATTGCGACCCTCGTCGGATAAATTTGTTTCTGGTGAACCCGAAAAATTTGACCGCCAGATGTCATGATGGCATCTACGGCCGTTTATGTTGAACATACTGAAGAAATGCTCTAATTATTAACCTCATTTGTTTCAACTTGAGATGGAAACTAGTCTTGTGCATGGGCTATGTTACGAAGATCGGTTATAGTTTTTCCTAATCATCCGAATTGGCAGCCAGATGTTTTTTTTTTTTTTTTTTTGTGAAATTTCTTTTCCTAAAACCTCAATTAGACAATATAAGATATGAAATATTAGACTTACCAAAGTTTAAGGGCTAAAGTGACCAGTTTCAAAGTTTCATCACAGAATTGAGCTTTGCTAAGAGATGGGGGGCGGATTTGAATATTTGCCTATTGTGTTCCTATTGTAGCAAGTTGCATTAAAATTAAGAGATAGGCTATTGATTGCTCAATTATCAGTGTTCTGATCAACATTGCAACTTTCAAATAAGAAATTGTTGTTTATGATTAAATCACGGTCAAGGAACTAAACTGCAAACTCAGAATGACAAGTCTTGAACTAACTCATAAGGATTAGTTACATCTACGCACGAACACGAGCCTCGACGGATTAGCTGTCCTTTGACCTGGCAATTTTTGAGCAAACTATAATGGGAACCAGTATTCGATCCTTTCTTACAAAGTAGCATCTGAATTAATCATTGATTGACAAGTTTCCAGTATTAGAATAAAGGACAACCACCGGTCATCGATTACAATGCCACCGGCAGTAGTTGAACTTCATCGATTACGCTGCCAACGACCCAGTATTCAGCAAGCACGGCTTACATTATTTGTTTGGTGCAATCCAGGTCGACATGGTGGTGATAGAAAACCAGCTGCCTCTTCTAGTTCTGGAAAGGCTTGTAGCTGTTCAGCACGGCATACCTCTGGTACGTACTTAACTAAACAGTAGTTTGTCTTCTAATGATACAAATCTCGCTTGTGAAAATATAATTCCTCAATTTCCCTAGTTTGAGCTATAAATCGAACATCCTTCCATGGCTGAGATTCACCCCATTAAAGGTGGTTTTTGCAACAATATCTTGTAGGTGGGTGGGCATGTGCAATAAAATAGGTTATGTTGGTAAAACTCGAACTCCAAGTGACATATGAAGTGGTTTGTGTAAATAGCTAAGTTTGACCACCAGAACCCTATTAAGTCACGTCAATCTCCTATCTCTTCATCTTAATTCCCTACACGGCTACACCCTACTTAGACTCGCAGATATGCTAACAGCCTAAAACATATAGTGATTAGTAGTGAAAAAAAAGCTCTATTCTGAAGTTTCTAGACTGAATTTGTTGGATTATAAGCTGCCCGCCCTGAAAACGAAATGCAATAACATTTAACTAGACTGTTTTAGTTTCAATGCAAACATGTACATTCATATTGTCTGATATTGGATGTCTGCTGTTCTATCTTTATTAGAAGATTGGCCTAGATTGGTCTAATCACAAATTCGCCTCAAATTCACCGTAGTTCGCCTAAAAAAGTCACAAATTCACGATTGTACTTTATAAGAGGATTTTTTTTGGTATTTTATTTTTTATTATGTGAGCATTCGTTCGTATCACAGTGAGAATATTTAGTTTAACAGACAATCCATAGAACGCGTTCCCTTTTTAGTTGTCTAGTAACAATTCCACGATCCCTTAATTTGTGCAAGAAATAAGGAAATTTTATGAGTTGTACGGCAACATTAAATCATACAACGGCATGAAAATCACATGTTGTCCAAGGTTTCAAATTATGATACAACTGCTTCGCGAAATAACAACCTCATTATTTCTCTCATTCCACTCTCTTTATCCATATCATCGAAAGTATACACCTGTCTTACCATGTGATGTTCAATCATGGACAGAGCCCTCGAGAAATCAACAAAATGGTGCAGCGTCTTCTGGTAACCTCAGAGCTCCCAGTGATGCATGATCTGGGCCTCCACCCCCTGGATATATACCACAACAGCTTCTGTGGCGGCCGTCGACAACACAAAGAAAGCGATGAGGGGGATTTTATTATCCCCACCACTGTGGAACTCAGCGAGGCAGGGGTCCATTTGACGGCGATCAACACTCCATCGGTCCATGACGTGAACTTTGAAAATGGCACGCTCAGCATCCCTGTGCTCTTTGTCGACGAAATCACAGAGAAAAAGTTCCTCAATCTAACTGTATTTGAGCAGCTATACAGTGATGCCGGGAGAGACATCACAAACTACCTATTCTTCATGGACCACATCATCGACTCTGAAAGAGATGTAGCCCTTCTAAGATCGAAAGGGATCATCAAAAGCTTGTGTGGTAGTGACAAGGAGGTGGCCGTTCTGTTCAACAATTGGATCAAGGGAACAACCGCTAACGCAAACACCAAATTGCAGGAAGTGAAACACAAGGTGAATGCCCACTGTGCAAGGCGTCGGAATAAGTGGCGGTCCATCTTCGTGCAAGCCTACCTGAGCAACCCGTGGGTGTTCATCTCCCTAGTGGCCGCAGTCACCTTGCTTGTTGCGACTCTCCAGCAGACAGTCTACACTGTAGTATCCCACTACACCAAGAACTAAGGTCCTCTTTGGAACAGCTCCACTCCACAATGGACCAGATCCACTCAGGATTTGTGGAGTAGCTCCACCTGTTTGGCTTGCAACTTCGCTACAGCTACAGAAATTGGAAGTTTTGGTTGGAATTGTCTCTTCTACCCCTAAAATGATGTATGGTTATATGTTTCACATTTACAATAAAAGATTAATTGATATATCGATTGTTATCATCTAAAACGAGTTTTATCATTTACTCCCTCCGGATCACAATGTAAGCATTCCAGGCTTTCAAACTGAAAAATAAGGAGGAAGACAAAAAACTCTGGTACCCCTAATCATGCTCTCAGTCGTACAGTAGCAATCAATGCATCCCTACCGCTTGTTCTCCATCTTGCAGGCGCAAAGCAGCCAAGCTCCATCTCTAGGCCAAGCACCAGCCCGGATTCACCATTGCCGTCCTCGAGGCAGTGAACTCCACTAGAGAGAAGATGCTGTCGTGCGGAGGGAGCTCGTCATCGCCGTGGTGCCGTCGCGCGGAGGGAGCTCGTTGTCGCCGTGATGCCGCCATGCCATCGCGCAGAGGCAGGGCACCTCGGCCTCGTCGACTTGGCCCTCCACGCCGCCTCCCTCGTCGGTGCTAGAGGAAAGGCTGTCGTCCTCACCAGATCTAGAGGAGTAGAGGCCGCTGTCCTCTCGCCAGATCTGGTAGGGGAGAGACCGGACATGGAGGGAAGGAGAGGGGAGGCCGGCGTGGAGGGGGTAGAAGGGGAGGTGAGATTGGAAGGGGATGGGGCGGGGAGGGGTGGCGACAATTGGGGAGCGAGGTAGCGCTAGCGGCGCCTTGTGACGGAGGAAAACGAAGCGATAAAGTTTCCCGAGGCTTCTTCTGGCGGGCTGGTTGTTGCATCTAAGGCTCTGTTTGTTTCCGCTTATCTGGAACTCGCTTATCTGAGAAGCAGGCTTTTCTGATAAGCCACTGTCTGGAGAATCCGCTGTCCAGATAAGCTGGGTGTTTGGCAATTCTGATTATTTTCATTCGATTGTCTGTCCTGTGTGCAGAAATGACCTGAATGCCCTTGAGGCTGATGATAGCTCTAGAGAAGCCTTGAACTTCATAAGTAACACAAAGTTCAATATTCTAAAGTTTGAGTACATTAGTGTATTACCACCTTGAGTACATTAGCATATAAGTTTGGATTGCTTGTTTTCCGGATAACTAGGCAAGTTCAAGAAAACGGGCCACTTTTAATTGGATCATGCTTGTGTTTTGTTGATATGTGTGCATCATATTCCTCCGTGAGACAGTGGCGCAGCTTTAGAAACGAAAACAAAGTGCGGTAGCAACTCAACATCGCAAAAACTATCCAGCTGCCATTAGTACATCGCAAAAACTATCCAGCTTTTTATATTGCAAAGCATCACAAAAACCAGCGAAAGTAACTCAACATCGTAGGACTTGTGCCCCACAGTCGTTTTTCAACGAATTGACGATGCGGAGGCGAGGCGTCGTGAGGGGAAGCGGAGGCGGGGCAGCCCGTCGCGGCGTCAATCCTGTGAGGCAGAGGAGTCGGGGCAGGCCGGCGCGTCGATCCGGGGAGCTGCGTCTTTCTGGGAGGCGGGAGCCGGGGCAGGGCAGCGGCGTTGGGGATGCGGCCGGCGGCGACTTAGGCGGCGGCCGAGTGGCAGGTGTGGGCGGCGGTGGCGATGGGGAGGCGGGCCGTTCGCTAGGAGTGAAGGGCACGAGGGGAAAAAGCCTCCGCTTCTCTCGTACGCGGCCTGGGAACGGCGGTGGAAATAATCGAATCGTTACGTGTGCGGGGCGCTCCGGTGAAAATCCGCTTGCGTGGTAAGCGAAGGATAATCGGCGCGTTTGGGTGGGATTTTCGCTTTTTTTGACCGATAAACGGCTTATAATCGTAAACAAACAGGGCCTAGACTATCCACAGTGGTGGGCAAAACCGGTGCTGAAACACTCTCTCTTCTGTTTCAGCACCGGTGCCGTCCACTGCAAGCGATGCTGAGTTTTTCAACCGGATCATGTACAAGCACCGGTGCCGAGTGAGTAAAATAATGAAAACCTAAAGAGATGACAGCGAGTTGGCGGGAAGGGATGGAGGGAAAGGGATGGGGACGCAGACGTTCGCTGCGGCGAGGTCAGCAAGAGCGAGAGCAGTAGCGGCGCCGCTGACCCCGAGGTGGTGGAGGCGGAGGCTGAACTTCACCCGCGGCCACCGGCCACAGCACGACCACACAGCCCGGCCGCAGCCGCTCCCTGGTCACGCCCATCCCAACCTGACGCGCGCGTTGCCGACACCGTCGCGCCCCTGGCCGCGTGCACCCTGCCCTGCTGTTGTGCCGCTCAGGTCTCGCTCTGAGATCGATTTGAGAGGGAGGGGATCGATTTGAGAGGGATCGATTGGGGCTAAGGGATCGATTTGTGAGGGGGGAGGATCGATTTGGAGCTGGAGCTTGGAGGGGATCGATTTGGGGCTGGAGCTTGGAGGGATCGAGATTTCTTGGTGCGGGAACTAGGGAACGAGGACTCGGTTGATTGAGGAAGAAGGCCTCTGACCAAACGGACCCACATATTTGTTGGCACCCGTGCTGGCTACTGCAGGCGTCAAAGATTTTCTCGGCATCGCCTCACCCTGGCCCACGAGTCAGTTTTTCAGCACCGGTACTACTGTGGACAGTCTAATGCGATGGGGCCTGCTTGAGCTAGGAGTGCTTATAATCTAGTAAAACATTTGAATGCCTGGAATGCTAAGATTTAGATCCGGAGGTAGTATTAAACAAAATAGATGTTTTGCAATATAATACATGTGTTGTGGCAACAATATACTACATACAGTAGGAGTCGAGCGCGTCGGGAGAGAAAAGAAAACGAACCGGTACTTGTGTAACAAGTGGCATGGTGGTTTCCTTGCAAACTCCACGAGCACTTTCAAAAGATGGATTCTTGGAGTAACCTTTTAAGGTGCTCCACCAAATTCGTGGTTTTGAGTCTTAGATCCATGAATTTTGTGGAGTGGAGCTGGAAGTCTTTAGCTAAAAAAAGAGTGAAATGCACCAGAGATCCTTAAACTATTTTGAGTGTGTCATCTAGGTCCACGAATCTCAAACCTCACATTCATGTCCTCAAACTATCAAAACCGTTCACCGGCAGTCCATATTGAGCACGGTTTTGACTTTGAAAAATTAAAATAAGAGCCCCCCCTCCCCCCCGAGTTTACCGTTCTCCTGCACGCGAGCCCCTGAGTTTACCGTTATTTCAGTTCGGGTCGGGTGGAGCAAACACCCACCCGCGAAGCAAAACGCCTCGGGTGAATTTTTTCACCCGCACCCGCAAGTGAAATTTTACACCCGCGCCCGTGCCCGTCAGGTCACGGGCGGGTGTCGGGTCACCCGTGGGTGCTTCACAGTAAACGTTGTCCAGAATAAAAATCCAGCACTAAACCTGATTTTGGAGCTCTCACATAGACTACATTGACAATTGATACTCCCAAGAAAGTGACAAACTGAGAAGCATACTGCTCCCAAAAATAAAGCTTAAACAGCCCAATGGTCACAGCTCAAAATACAAATGGAAAGAGTGAAATCAAAAAGAGGCGCAGTGCAAAGTACACAAGCATTTTGTTACAAAAGATCCCAAACTTCCTGTCTCCTGTTACACAAGTCAGAAAGCAAAGAGGCTCACGCCGCGTCGCGAGCTAGCCTTCCTTCCATGCTGCGATGCCGCGGCGCCATGCTCACCGCGTCCGCGCAGCCTCGCGCACCTGCCGCGCTGCATCGCCGCGTTGCGCGCGGGGCTGCCCTTCCTCGTTGCGCGTGGCTCCTCCTGCCGACGTGCGGGGTTGCGCCGCGTTGTGACCGAGAAAGAGGCAAGCGAGATGGGGTTGGGGAATCATTGTTTTGACGCTTGTTTGGCTGGCTGCATTGCAGCAACTGCGATCCAGTAACTACAGTGTTTTAGTTATTTCTTCATCATCTGATACAATATTTGTAGTTATTTTTCAACACCCGTTACAGTATAACAGCCGCGATTCAACCTGCCGAACAAGACGATTAAGAATCTAGGATTATTAGATATTCGGGCCCTGTCGGGTCACCCGCGGGTGAGAGAAGCCACCCGCACCTGCGCCCGAGTTCTCGCGGGTCAGGGCGAGTGCCACCCGCGGGTGGAAAAAGCCACCCACGCCCGTCGGGTGCGGGACCCGTCGTGTGCCCGCACCTGCGGATGAAATTGCCATCTTTTTTTTTTTGTTTTGAAAACGTGCGGAACACGTATCTATTATCTTAATATTTAAAGAGAAAAAGAAGCCACCACGTTCGCTTTCAAGGCCACGAAATTACCACGTTAATTAGAAAAAAGAAAAGCTATAAGCCGTTGGATTTTATGAAAATCTAACGGTCTAGATTAATCAAAGAGTTCATCTCAAATACAACTCACCAAAAACAGCTTAATTTCGGAATAAGAAAAGAAAGAAAAATAGAAGTCAATAAAAAGCAGCACACGGACACATATTGGTCCGAAACAGGTGCAACACTATTGCACAACGTCATCTGTCTTCAAGCAAGATTGGCCGGTCTTCACGTACAAACTCTCAGGACTCCATCTGTGCTTGCATATATAATTAATTAGCTTACTAAAACGAAACATAAACAGCGTGCAACAAGTATAGCAGGACATCAATACATCATCTTCAAGCAAGATTAGCGGGGCCTCCGGCGACACCGCCACGACCTAGCAGCGATGGCGGCCTGCCATTGGATAGCTAACTCGAGGTAGTTAGAGGGCGTAGTATTGAACGAGACGGCCTAACATACAGAAGGAACACTAGCTAGGAAACAGTCGCTGGTGAAGTTTAATCTTGATTCATCAAACAAGCTTTGTGGAGAGGCGACTTAAAATGATTCTTGATGAAGCTAAGAAATATTGATCAAACATATGCAACGAACAGATGCCTACAACCCTCTCTATTCTCCTCCGATATATGCAACTCACACATCCTCTAGTTTCATTAAAAATAAGAAAAATTACAAATTGTTACATGAGACCTCCCAATTGTATGTGTGTTGTGTACCTCCTAGGCTCCGACCTCCCAAAACAAGTTCACAACCTACCCCCGTTCTTTCACTTCCACGTAGGGACCATGTTTTTTTTCCTCAAACCTGGAGAGTTCCCGCTCGACCGTGAAAGCGTACGGCCAATTTGACGCAAAAGCTAAACAGCAAGGGAGTAAACTCGAATTTAGCATCTTTTAAGTACTTATCCCGTTAAGCGCTCTCGATCCATTGAGCGTACTCTTGAAGACGTGTTGCAGAGCTGAAACCGACTTTCGTGGTGCGAGCCACTGCTACGAAGAGCCGCCGGCGCCGCGCCACGGGCCCTGCCTCTTCCAGGCGCTGGAGCAGGCGCCCTCACCTTTTCCTCGCCACGCCGCGCCTATATAAACGCCGGGTGAAGCCATCAGCTCTCAGCTGAGCTCAACCAAAGCAACAGACACACTGTCAATCTCACACACTCGAACAATAGAGCGCAGCAGAGTTCACTGGATTGACGTGACGCCACGCCATGTCTTCTACACTGGCTTCACGAGCTGCCGCCCTCCGCTCCGCCGCCAAGGCCCGGCCGTGGTAAGCACGAGCGCCTCGCCATGGCTCTGCTCTTCCTGGATTGAAAAACACGGACTTGTGTGTATATCCACAAGGCACCTCTGTTCTAATCGACGGTTCGTTCTTCTCCCCTGTTTCCAGGGGCGACTACGTGCCGGTGTGCGGTGCGCTGGGCGCGATCGCGATGTCGGCGACGCTGGGTCTGGGCACGGCGGCGCACGAGGTGGCGCACGCACCCAACGTCCGCCTCGACAAGAAGAAGCGCGAGGCCGTGCCGGAGTTCGCCGCGCCCGACCTCGCCGTCGACGAGGCCGAGCGGTACCTCAACAGGTCGCTCTTCCGTAGGGCCGCGCGCGTCGTCCAGGGCGAAGGCCTCGCCCCCGTCGCGTAAGTTTCGTTACTAGTACTGGCTAGTGATGACGATTTATAATATCAAATTCATTTGTTTGTTTGGTTGATGATGATGCGTGCGCCTGTAGTGCGAAGAAGGCGGTGACGCTCAAGGACGCCGGCGTGGAGCCGCCGGGGATCGAGCGGACCAGGGAGGAGGTCCACGGCAACTTCTGCAAGAGGAACGCCAGCGCCTAAAGCGCTCCATCAACAAAGGATCGTTGTCTTCGTTCGGGTTTCCGCGGTGTGCTTTAATTTTATCAAGTCTGAGTGTGTTGTAAATTAAGTAGTAGCAGTGTGTACTTAAGAATACTTCTGGGAGGATCACGATGATGCCATCCTGGATCGATCGGTCATCTAGAAAGTCTTGTCGAACCAGCGCTGCAATGATAATGCACTCTGTGAAGTAATTTCCAGTTAGTACTAGTACAAATGCTCGTGCGCCACGCACGTGATCAAAATAATGCATCACTTGACAGGATCATTACAACATAAATTGAAACTCTAATTTCATACATAGAGTTGAAATTCCAATTTATACATGGATGTGATAGAAGGTACACATGCATAAACTATGGCACACGTCATTTTTGTTCACCAAACACATCCGACACATCCGACTGGATGATATAGCAACACGATGAGAAGTGAGAAGACTCCAGATTTTCCCAAACACTGCCATGATCAACCACACAAAACAAAACTACTTATATTATTTACAATTTGTCTAGAAAGATATTGTAAAATATTCAAAGAAATATAATTTCATTGGAGTCAAATATGGCCAAGGTTTTGCAGAATGTAAAATAATAGCTTATACCTCAGCCTGAACCTAGATATAAGATTTGTTAGACAAATCTGCTACCTTGCATGCACTACATGATCCTGCCAGCGTTTGAAGGGAAAAAAAAACGTGTCTCATTATTATATGCTCATGCATGAATCATGATCACATTGTTATGGTCAGCAACAGACAAGAAGTGCTTCACTAAGTTTTCTGATTAAGATTCGAAGGTAAACATATACGAGTGGCTGCCATATATTGAATTTTATCGCATTACATTCACCACAGGAATGATAAAAATTACTGATCTTGTACATCCATATAAGATGAATTGCACATCTCAATTTATTTTCCATATTCAACAATGGAAAATAAGGAGATTGCTATACATAAATCTTGCCAGCATACAGGACCCGAAACAAAGGCATGTATCAAAAAAAAAAAAATGATTAGATTACGGACAACATGAGAGCATGCATCACCTCGACAACTTCTTTATATAAAGTCCTACTGCAAAAAACGACCAGACTATCATCTTAGTTTTGACATATTACCACCTTATGCTCCTGTAGATCGAGCATTCAAACTTCTGAATCCATTTGAATGATTTGCAAGCTCCTGGCATATATATAAATAAAAAAATCAAATCAATTTAATTAGCTAAACCATCTGGCTTGAAAAGATCAATAAATTGGTAAGTGTCTTAATCAGAAAAGAAATATTACAATATGTAATTTTGGCATTTTACAATATGTAATCTGGCTTCATATCATCTCAGTTGCAATATGTAATTTTGGCATTTTTTACCGGTGTCATAAGCATTTCATCAAGCTCCTCAAAAATAGATCTTCCATTTTTGTTTCTCAGCAAGGATGCAGTAGGACCCCTTTGCAATTGTTTGGGCATGATCAATAACAATACTACTGTTTTAACTTCTATAGTCCAAGCTGCTGGTAAGGGATTTATAAGTAGAATCAGGTATATAGTGCCTGCAACCAATTGTAGAAAACTGAAGCGCGTGCCTTTTTGAACATCTATTCAAATGTCCTTGGTATGAGTTTCAGAACTGAGTGACAGCAAAATACAATGCTAAATTTATCGGAGATTTACATGAATGAATATTCATTACCTTTAATCATCTAATGCTATTTTATATGAAAAATGTAATAATCACTAATGTCTTTCATACAGACGAGTCTAATATGCATTACCTTTAATAGTCCTCTTCCAATAGAAAAAATAGCTCATTGCACACTCATTTATATGTAATTCTTAAACTTGCATATAAAATCACGTAGTATGCCTTAGACTATATTGAATCTTGCTATCTATTTCTAAAGGTTTTAGGAGTTCACAGTACTAATGACACTCATGTTGTTGTTCACCATTGTCAGCAGCTAATATTAAAAAAGAATGAACATAGATACTTCAGACACCAGATCGATAAAGATGCCCTGTCACTGAGAGGCTTATCGGAGTGGCCATCTACTTGTAGTGGTTGACCACCGCAATCAAAATATCTAAAATAGAACTGAAAATTGGAAAGTAGAAATCATCGGCTGAAATGTAGATGATGACGAACTGTGAGAAAGGCAAAGAGAACTGACGAGGAAATATTACCTCATAGAATTTGATCCCGCTCGATACTTCTAGCGGGAGATGAAAAGCCTTGTGATGACGAGGATGTCGGTGTTGAGCCATGTTTCGGGGTCGACGTCGACCTCCGTCGTGGGCTCACGCTCGCAGCCGATGCCATGGGCGGGCCCCCATCGCTAGAGAGATCTATGGCCGGTTCTAACCTCATTGGATCGTGCTGAAATCTCGCGCATGGGGCCGGGGAAGGAAGAGGAGCCGGGCTCCCCGATGACCTTCTCCTCAAGATGCTCGCCTGCGTGCCACCCTTCCTCCTCTTCCTCTCTCCACGATGGAGGCTCTAGCTGTCCCTGGGGATCGATGTGGACAGGAAAAGGGCCAATGCGGATTGGAAAGGCTCGGATATAGCTGGGAAGGAAACCGTAATTCAGGGAGACAATAACGTAGTAGGATCTGGGAGGAAGGAAAGCAATGACGTGACTTCTGTCAATTTAGGTGGGAATTAACGTGCGCCAACAAGGAAGGTTTAATTTTGGAATCAAACTACCCGTAACAATGGAAAGACAAGAGTGTGTGCTGCGGGCGGGTAGACTTTTTCCTAGGTGAAAAACAACGAGTCAATGTCACGCTCCCTCAACTGGAATTCTCCTAGTGTTACACATTGTAACGCCCACGTGGCAGCTGGAAAGTCTATGGCAGGATCCAACGGTTTTTAGATGGGGTGGGATTTGAATCAATGGTTGATACATAAGTTGGGTACGATCTGGCAGGTCAAAAATATTTTTCTCCTAACTGGTTCTTTAAGGGTTTAGATTATTCCTCTTTTGTAAATAAAAAAATATTCATAATGACAGTGGCGGAGAGCTAGAGCTCGGCAAAGGTGGTGCGAAATGACGTCATCCTCCTCCGCCCCCATGCCTGCTCCGCCGCCCTCATGACGCCTCCTCTGCCCCGATGCCGCCTCCCCATCTCTCAGATCGATGCCGCCGGTTCCGTCCACCCTGGCGCCGCCTCCACATCACCCGACGCTCGCTGACCAGGCCGCTGAAGAACCTCATCCGCATAGATGAGATTGAGAGCCTCATGTTAGTCATGGATATGCATGACACGATTTTATTTAATGAGGATCACCCCAGGTCTTCACGAGATTTTTGCAGATTTACCATTGAGCGGAATATGGGCTTCGCTGCTTTACCATCACAATGTTGGGCTTTTCTACTTTAGCATCATATATAATCAGACCTACTTTCTTTTGCCATTTTCAAATATTTTAACAGTGCTTTTTACTGCCTCCTTCCCACCTCCTCCTCCCATGCATCACAAGTTCACAACATATCCCATTCTTACACTTCCACGTATGGCCCATGTTTTTGTTCCTCAGACCTGGAGAGTTCTCACTCGACCGTGAAAGCGTACGGCCAATCTGACGCAAAAAGCTAAACAGTAAGGAGTAAACTCGAATTTAGCGTCTTTTAGGTGTACGTAATTAAATGCTCTCGAGTGGAGCGTGCTCTTGAAGACGCGTTGCAGAACTGAAACGGACTCAGATTCTCTGAATTTCAGTACTAAATTTAGAGGAGCTACAGTAGCTGGAATTAGATCCATTTTTCACTGTCCGATCCTAAGTGAACGGCTCAGATTGAGTGCTATAGCACCTGACAAACCGTACGAATTTCCGGTACGGCAGCTCGGGTAACTATTCCAACAGTAATTTGCTACAGTAGTAATGCACGACACTGTGCTTCTTCTCACAAAATACTGTGGTAGTTGCTATATTTCTCTGAATTTTCTTCACTACTTCAGAGGACCCGAGCCCGACTGAAACCGACTTTCGTGGTGCGAGCCCTTGCTACCAAGAGCCGCAGGCGCCGCGCCACGGGCCCGCCTCTTCCAGGTGCTTCGCCGTCCGTCCTCAACTTTTGTAGCGTTTATAAAAGCCGGCCGGGGAACACGTGTTCGTTTCGTTTAGGATTAAAGTTTAGTCTAAAATTCTTGCTTTTTAAAGGTATTAAATAAAGTGTAATTACAAAACTTTTTGTAGAAACTTGGACTACTTTGCGAGATGAATCTAATGAGGGTAATTAAGCTGTGATTAGATAATGGTTACTGTAATATTACTGTAGCAAAACATAGCTTAATTAGGCTCGTTAGATTCGTTTCGTAAATTAGCACTCTTCTATAAAATTTTTTTGTAATTAGACTTTATTTAATAACCTTAAATAGTAAAATTCTCTGGACTAAACTTCTGAACTGAGGTCGACCAAAGCAGAGCAGGCAGGCAGTGTCGATTGCAAAGCAGACCACACTCAAGTGCACCACACACAACACTCGTCGATTGATTGGCGCCATGTCTTCCACGCTGGCTTCACGAGCTGACGCCCTCCGCTCCGCCGCCAAGGCCCGGCCGTGGTACGCACCCGCGCCTCGCCATGCCTGCCTGCTACTACTGTCTTCTTGGATGGGAACAAGCATATATATATGTGTGTGTATAAACATATATATCCACAAAGGTAACTCTGCTCTAATCGACGGTTCGTTCTTCTGCCCTGTTTTTCTGTTTGCAGGGTCAACTACGTGCCGGTGTGCGGGGCGCTGGGCGCGATCGCGATGTCGACAACGCTGGGGCTTGGCACGGCGGCGCACGAGGTGGCGCACGCGCCCAACGTGTGCCTGGACAAGAAGAAGCGCGAGGCGGTGCCGGAGTTCGCCGCGCCCGACCTCGCCGTCGACGAGGCCGAGCGGTACCTCAACAGGTCGCTTTTCCGCAGGGCCGCGCGCGTCGTCCAGGGCGAAGGCCTCGCACCCGTCGCGTAAGCTCGTTCGCCACTGCTGGGTTAATTGGGCACTGGCTAGTAGTCGTGACGACGACTACATATAACAAAAGAAATCTTTTTGGTTGTTGACGCGTGCGCGTGCAGGGCGAAGAAAGCGGTGACGCTCAAGGACGCCGGCGTGGAGCCGCCGGGGATCGAGAGGACCAGGGAGGAGGTCCTCGGCAACTTCTGCAAGAGGAACACCAGCGCCTAAAAGTGCTCCATCGACAGAGGATCGTCGTCCTAGTTCGTTCGGGTTTCCGCGGGGTGCTTTATCAAGTCAGAACGTGTTGTAAATTAAGTAGCAGTGTTTACTTGAGAATACTTCTGGGAGGATCACGATGATGCCATCCTGGATCGATCGGTCATCTAGAAAGTCTTATCGAACCAGCGCTGCCATGATGCACTTTGTTAAGTAATTTCCAGTTAGTACTATTCCTCTTTTGTAAATAAAACCGTGAATCGTCATGCTCCAACTCCAAGTCACGTAGTGGGAGGATGGGCAGTCCGCAGTCTCCTCTGCACGCACCAAGCGCCCGGCTATTCCCCCACCACCATGGTGCGACGGCCGGTGGCACAAGGCATCCGCCACTATGTAAGAAATCAAGATTGCAGACGCTTCTCATGGTACATCGAAGACGATTTTTTTTCATCTCCAAAATCACGTCTGTGATGTGAGGTCATCGCGCACGAGCGAGTGCATGACATGCCACCCAGATATGGTGAGTCCTCACGCTGCCACGCCGTGGCATCTCCCTGTCCTCCGGCGGCAACCCTCGTCCTGATTCTCTTCTTACCCTCTTCCGACCATCGTCGAAATCTCTGCTTGAGGAGAATCCTTGTTGCTTTCCCTGTTGCTCTAGCGATTTCATACGGTGGTACGTAGTGGCCTTACCTGGGAGTTGGTGGAGTAAGAAGGGCTGAGGTGATTCGAACACACACCAAACTTTACTTTTCTGTAACAATCATAAATAATAATCATCCATGGGACACTTAGATCTCTCAATTCTAGTACAAGACATAAGCAAGATAAGCTCAACAAAAACCTACACTGAGCTATAGTGTCTGAATATGACATAAAACGACTAGCAGAAGCAAGTGGACCGGTACAAAGCAAGCAATCACAATAGAGAAACTAAGATATGATCAGGTACTTGCATAGACAGTGTATAACAAGAAGTAAAGTGAAAGAAAGTAGAAGGAATCAAGAAAGGCTCATCGATGTTTTTTCCCGTGATCTCGAAAGGGTGACATTTTCCATACTCAATGTTGGGCCACTCTCGTCGGAGTCTAGTCCCTTCTTCTGCACTCAATGAAATATTCTTTTATTAAAGCGTGCTTCACCCTCTAAGTGGAGTCACGAGCACGTCCCTGCATCCCACAAGGGAATGCTTCAACATCTAGGACACACTTCACTTCTTGAGTGAAGTCACGAGCGCGCTCTCTAGTAATGCCACTTTAGATTGAAGGCTTCAAACCATGTACAAATTTGTGAAAACGTTCACAATCTTCATGGAAGCTCAAGCACCAACTTCTTACTAGTCCATGCCTTGCCATAACATCAAGATTAACAAATCAAGATGTTTCTCTACAATCACACCATAGCATAGAGCTGAATGGATCCTCCTCGACACTCTCAACAATCACAATGTCAATCACAAACTCATGTGCTTCACTTGCTTGCCAATCTTCAAGACTGTATGATCATTGATAGAATATTTTTTGCATACACAAAACATTAGTCACTTCCATGATTCTCATTCAACCACCAAAGCATTAATTCTTATTTACCCAAGCCAGGCTACTAGGTGCGGCAACAACGTGCCATCTTTCTAGTTTTATAGAAAACACGTCCATCAATAATCTTTTACCTGGATGCTTCCATCCTCCCCGCCCTTCTTCACAGCCCCAAGCCACTTCACTCTCTCGTATGATGATCGCCACCTCACTACATAGGTAACACGACACTCTAGACCAACAATTTTCACTCCTCCATTCATGTCCTCTGTCCTTGATCTTGTTTTCCTCCCCATATTGTTGTTTCCTACAATGCCTTCATCTTCCATATTTCAAGTTTACTACCTCGGGGATTTCATAGTATTTTGCGAGGTTGCTTGCATAAGCGCTTAGGGACAAAGGTGATCACATTCACCGCCCTGCTGATTGCTTGCGCACAGACGCACCTCACATTTCACCCATGTTGACGTATCGAATCAAAAGTAAACAATGTCTGTATTGCAAACTCAATCATTAATTTGTAACTTACAATAATTTTACATGTAAATTTGCTTGTACTTGTTTAAGCATGAATCTGTGTATGCGTCACATTGAGGCATACTTGTGCTATTACAATAATAACACATTTCCCTCCTTAAACATAATGTAAGCGGTCGTATCAACGATGAGCATTAGGATGGATATTAGCCCTTTAAACTTTCAATTGGTCCAACCATCAACACTAAAGCCAAAACAAGAATTGTCTAATGACAAATATTTTGTTTCTAAGCCGGAATAATAGAGTTCTGGTAGAGTTACCACCTATAGTTTTTGTTCCTGGTTTTTATCTCTACCTAGAAACGTTTTTATGCAAAACATAATTGTTTTGTGTAATTGTTTGCCTAGTCCTGAAGATTGTTTGTGAGAAAAGAGGTGGGGTGATGCTTTTGAGAAATACTTCTATGGGTTGTTCTTCTGTGAGTAAATGATATCAATTCAATTTCTAGTGTACCTAAAACTTAGATAGCGAATAGTATTTCTATTCCAAAATATCTACATGTAGACGTTGGAATGCTTCAGTGGAATTTGGTGACCGGATCTAGAAGTCCCCGTATGAAATATCTCCACTCATAGAGGGTTGTCATATTTCTATATTTGTAACAAGAGTAAATTGCATTGTTGGATGCAAACTGGGCAAACTCGGTTATGTTTGTTCTGGTGGAACCAAGGACCCGTTTGGAAGTCCCCAGATTTTCAGAAGCTTGATGCTGGAAGCTGGGTGGCTTCCAAACTGGGCAGATTCTGGGGTAGCTTCTGGAATACAGATGCCCAAATTATCAAAATCCCGGAAGCTGGAGCGGACTAGCTTCCAGCAGCTACTGGATGGCAAAATTACCATTTTGCCCTCGTATGTTTTGGAAATTTACATCAATATGCCATCCGTTCAGTAGAGCAATGTGGCAATGCGAAAGGCAGACGAGCTCGCGAAGCACAAAAACTCGCTGAAACAGGAGGCAAAAAAAAAAGATAGAGGGGGCCAGCTAGGACCCACGTGCGCCTGGAAAGAAACAGTAGCTGCTGGTACCTGTATCCAAACGGCAAGCAACAAATTTTGGGCAAAATCCAGCTTTTGAAATCCATTCCAAAATCCAGATTGTTGTAATTGCTTCCGGCTCCCAAACGGGGCCCAATCCATTCGAATTCAAGTTTCATATTTGACATACTAGTCCGTCAACCCGTGCTCCAGCACGGGCTAGCACATTCTTTTTTCTTTTGAGTCATGTTTAAGCTGTAGCAAATAATTTTCTGTAGGCTTAATTGTGCGTTATACTGATATTTGGGAACCATAGTATTATTAGTATTGATGTTGTATCTGGGGAAGGCCCACGAAGGTCGTTTTTGGGAACCATAGTATTGATGTTGTAGCTTAAATCTAAAACATATTTTTCCTTTATTTAAGGGCAGAACTTCCAGTACACTCTTTTATTGACTTTTATCTGATCTATCCATTGTTCTGGCACCATGAATTCGCTCATTTTGTTTTCATGTTCTCAGACATAGAGAAATTACATTGGTACGTACAAAGTTCATTTTTCTCCACAGTAAAGAAAATAAATGACTCACATGTCTGCTGTAATTTCTTTATCTCGCCAACTTTAGTCCTCTATTTCCTATACTCCCTCATAACGGTGTGTCTGCTTCTATGCTTAAAGACACTTGGTAATTTGTTATAATTTATAATAAAAAATACCTCATCTCTCCTGCCAAAGGATTATCCTTATTGACCACTAAGCTTTTGTCATCATCAATCACCACTTTTTATTTTATAATGGATAACGGTTGGCGTTGAGAAATCTGGCCGACGAGTAAATTTAGACTACACGCTACGGTTGGTTGGAAAGGATGAGAAAGACACAAGGATTTTACTGGTTCGGGCGATCGAAGCCCTACGTCCAGTGAGTTGGTTCGGTTCGCGTTGCTCGTAGTAGGGGTTACAAGCTCTCGCGAGAGAGGGAGGAGCTCCCAAGTCTCTAAGTGTGAGTGTTGCTCGCCCTTGCGTGCGTCGCAAGGCCGTGGCGAGTGTGTGTGAAGTGAAAAAATGAGAATGCGGTAAGAAATTGCAGTCCTCCAGCCGCGAGTCAAGCTTCCCCTTTTATCTGTCAAGGGAAAGTCGACTGTACAAGGATGGAGGAAAGAAGAAAAAGAAAGAGAATTGGTAAAACTAGCTCGATGTAGGTGGGGGGCCTCGCAGGGAAGGGCGCGTTCGTCCTCGACGCCGCCTCCTCCGGGCGTGGGCGTCCGTCCTCGACGCCGTCTCCTCCGGGCGTGGGCGGCGTCGGCTGCTACAGCTCGACTGCGGCGGGGATGTCCGGATCCTGTTTGAGCACTATGCATCCCTGTTTCTTTACGGCCCGCACTGTTACCGTGCGGCGAGGCGGTTTGGCCGCTGTCAACCGTCCCTGCAAGACGTGCGGGGCTTGCGGTTCACGTCTTCGGACTGTGCCGAGTACATCCACTTGCGGCCATTTAAGGCGCTCCACCGGTCAACCTTCGACCTTGATAGCCCGACCCCTGGGGTCGGAAGGCTGGGGTCGGGCGCCCGGGGTCGGCCGAGGCGGAGATTTCTTCCGACCCCTGGGGGTCGGGAGACGGGTCGAGGAGTCGGGCCTCCTTTTTCCTCCGTGGCCTCTTGGTTGCGGTCCGCGGCGCGCATTGTGGGCTGGGCTCTGACCATGGCTATCTTCGGGGACGACCACGGTCTCCGGCCCAGTCCTTAGTGATTTCGGTATAGTCGAGGGATTATGCGGGTAATCGCGGGTACCTGGTTTTGGGTACCCGACAGTAGCCCCCGAGTCCTGCGCGGAACGCGTTGGCGTTGTGCGCGGGGCTCCCCCTAGCTTCCGACGTGATCCGCCTTCGGCCCGGTCGTCGAGTTGATTTATCTGGTGGGTGCGCGCGAGCGCACCCGTCGGGTGTAGCCCCCGAGCCTGGATGGGAGTGGTACACTCGCATTCAGGCTTTGAATCGGGCGTTCTTTGCATGCGTTCGTCCGGGTAAATGCGTCAATGTTTCAGCGAGGGAGTTGTCACGGGGGTTCTGTTTGCTTCATGAGGCTTCGCGCCTTTTGTCTTCTTTTAGAAGGGCCTGCGAGGGTCCAGGAATCTTGGCAGGCTTTCGCGGCCCGTGATCCTTGTTCCAAGCTTTCGCGCCTTTTCATGCTCTCTCGGCTCCCAGCCGCCCTCGCAGCTCTCCTATAAATTAGAGGGCTTCCCCTGCTTGCTTTCACCGTGCCTCACCATGGCTGACGGCCGAGTGGCGAGCTTACGGTACATGCTTCGGGCGGGCTGCTTCGGAGAGCGCGTCCTTTCACCCATGGCTCGCCCCACGACCTCCATTTCGGATGGAGGCGTGGCTGGTCCTCATGGGGCGCATGCCTTGTTCGGCGCTATCCCCCCTGTGATGCTGTTCCTCGGGGTCGATCCCCTGTGCCGCATGTCTTCTAGAGCTGTGAGCGATGCTCCGGTCGGTGGCGGGGTGGCTCGCCGTCGAGGCAAACCTTCCCCGGCCTGTCGTCCTATCCTTATGAGAGGCGAGGCGGGCCGGACCTGGAGTCGTACCCGAGGTTGCTAGGAGCGACGGCGCCCGCTCCGGTCACCCTCGAGGTCGAGTCCTGCGCAAAACGAGCCCTTGTTCCTCCATATTGTGGAAGAATGAGGGCCGGATCGGGAATCGCACCCGAGGCGACTATCGTGGGGTCGGCTCCGTCCTTGGGACGGCGGGCCGTTTGTGATCCGCGGAAGGGACCAGCTCCTCGACATCCGCGAGCTGGTGGCGGTCTCCGCGGCGCGTGCTCCCGAGGGCGAATTCGTTTGTATTTTGTAAAGGGGATCCTTCCCCCTCGATCACTATTAGGTGTTTGGGGGGTCGTTTGTGTGTTTTGTGAAATAAGAAAGGTTCCCTCTTCACAATCCGAGGCCACGCCGTTGGCCCGATTTGCGAATGCAAGCCCCCGAGTCCCTGTTCGTTACGGGGTCTAGCAGAGGGCCGTTTCATCTTTTGTTCTTCTTCCCCCACGTATCACTGCGTTGTGATAGGGGTGCTGAGGCGTCCCATCCGTTCCTCGATGGTTCGACGGTGGGTGCCCGGTCGAGTTGCTAGCGGGTGAGTTCGAGTGAAGCCCTGGCTTGCCCTTAGCGGGGATCCAATTGAGACCAGCTGGGGTCGACTTCATTTTTTGTGACATGTGGGGTCAATCCAACTAGTTCCTGAGTCCTTTCGATCGGTCTCGGGGGCTTCGTAGCCTCCCCTTGATGGGAAAACCTTGATCCGACTTTCCATCAGGACTCGGACGCAACCGACAGAGGCCCGTGACGCTTCGCGCATCTGGGTACTGGCCGTTGGGACGCCTCTTTGGTCGCCCCTCACTCTACTGTTGCCTAGAGCGACTGTCGAACCCTCTTGGAGGGCCAGTCTTCGCACTCTTGGGCTGGAAATGGGCCGTCGGGGCGTTTTCAGCCCGTTGCCAACTTTACCTGTGGGCTGTTTCTGGCTTTCCTGACCAGTTAGGCCCGCTATGCTCCGTGGAGCTGGAGGGACGTCTCCGTGGCCGTTTGATGGGCACAAATCTTGGGGCGCTGATTCGTTGGTGAGTTGGTTGCCCTGGCTTCTGCGAGAAGGTAGGAGGAGAGAGAAAGAGAGGACAACAAAACGCGGCGTACGAGGCGGGAATTCGGAGAGACGCGACGAGTCGTGGGACGCCGCGGCGGTTCAGGGGCTATAAATGAAAATGGCCGTACCTGGCTTTGCGCCTTCCTGCACTCACCATTTTCCCCTGTTCCTCGCGCTACAATTGCGCCTTCCGTTCCAATCCGCTGCAATCCGCCGCGAATTCCTCACAGATTGATTTCCGCTCTGCCGCGATCCGCCACGCTCTCTCTCTGCGCCGCACTCCGCCGTCACCTTTTCCGCCAAATTCGTTGCCAGGAGATTCCTTCCTTCGCTTCGTTCCTGACGCAGCGCTCGTGCCGCCGCCTCCCCTTCTTCGTCGATCTGAATCCATGGCGACCGCGAGGGTGCCGTGGCCGGCTCGAACGATTGAGGCCGGGACCATGAATGGCCTTGTGGCCAGAGGGCTTCTGAAACCCAACGGCGCTACCCTGGAGTGGATTGTCCCAGAGGGGGATCGCGTACCAGAGCCGCCTGATGGGTATGTTCTATCCATTTCTAATTCCCATAGTCGCGGATTCGGGATGCCGGCGCACCCCTTTTTTCGCGGTCTCCTCCATTATTACCAGATTGAGCTCCAGCACCTCGACCCCGAGTCGATTGGTCATGTTGCCGGCTTCGTCGCCATGTGCGAAGCTTATTTGGGGATCGATCCCCATTTCGACCTCTGGAAGTATTTCTTTCGGGTGCGACATTGTCGTCTCATTGAGAGAGGAAGGCCGCTGATGGACGTGCCCCTCGAGTGCGCGGGCATTCGTCTCCGACAGAACAGGGCGCAGGACTACATCCAGTCGGCTCTGGCGTCCGGCAATGTCAGGTGGCGCCCGAATTGGTTCTATCTCCGGAACGACCCCGAGGGGTTGCTTCCGGCTTTTACTGGTCGGTATGTCGAGAAGGCGGTGCCTTCGTGGCAGAGGGACCTGGGGAGCATCAACGCGGCGTGCATTCGACCCCTGATCAATGCTGTTCGAGGGTTGCGTGCTTCAGGGGTGTCGTGGACCGGGGTCACCGTCCATTTTCACGTTGCCCGTGTTCTTCCTCTGATGAGGCGTTCCCTCCGACTGTGGGAGATGACCCCGGAGGTCAACAGAGAGGGAACCGCCATGGTTTCCGGCGTGGCGTTGAGCTTTTCAGAGGTCGGGGCCCGCCTCACGGAGGCATGCGGGCAGTCGTCCCTCTGTCATGTGGACTTCGAGTATCCCATCCGTGGTCATCCTCGAGCTCTTCCATCACCGGGCGTTGCCAGCTATGTAAGTTTCCCCTATGGGGGTTGTCCTATCATATTTTCTGGTTTTCTCTGGACTCGGACACGGTGCTGTCACTTTCTTTTTTCTTTCTAACAGGCAGGTTTGGTGCGTGCGCCCTCCCAGCCGCCTCTGCCCGAAGACCTCGATCAACGAGGGGTGGTCCGCGTCTGTTTCGAACGAGGGGGGAGCGGTGGCTGCCACCGGGAGAGCCTGTCGCCGATGGCGCGTTCGGTCCCTGCGGCCTTTCGGAGGAGACGTGGGATGCGCTCCAGCTCGAGGATGATCCCGCCGATGATTCTGCGCCCGTGTCAGGAGAAGATGAAGCAGCCCTGCCCCCTTCGTCTGGCTTGGGGGAGGGGATCGTCGACCCCGGTGCTTCGGCGCCAGCGGTCGTCGATCTGGAGGATGTGGATCCGAACGACACTGCTGTTGCGAAGTTGGCGGCGGCGACTGGCGACCCTGAGTCAGCGGTGCCGGTGGTGCATCCTTCTTCGGAGCGGGATCATGCCGGCCTCGTGACAGATCCCGGAGGTCCGATCACGGCATGTGGCGACTGGTAGCAGAGGCGAGAGCTTCGGGTGCTTCCGGGATGGCGAGCGGTTGGGGTCGTCGTCAACCCAACCAGGCTGGGGCCCTAACTTCAGGATTGATACAGGGGTTGGCTCCTTCCTCGTGCAGAACTCGGTCGAGAAAGAGGCGTGGGATTGGCTTGGTAGCCGGCTCGAGCTCGTGCGTCATGGGTCGGATTTCGCTCGCGACGCCCTGGATGCGTCCCTTGACTCCTTGGGAGCGTTGAGGTCTCCCTTCGAGGTATGAACACGACCGCTCAGCCCTAATCTCGTTTTTTCGCGTGCCTGCTCTTCGACTGTTAACCACTTTATTCTTCTTATGTTCGAGTGCAGGCTGTTCTGTCGGATAGCCGGTCGAGGTCCGAGCGCCTGCGATCCCAGGAGGAACAACTGCGTAGGCAGTCCTCCGAAGCAGACCACGCCGAGCTTCTTAGGCAGATAGCCGTCTTGCAGAAGCGCATCGAGGATGCCGAGTTGCTGGCCCGGGATTCGCGGGAGAAAGCGAGACAAGCCAAGAAGCTGGCTAGGACCTTGATGGGCAAGGCTGGAGTGAAGCAGGAGCTGAAGGGGGTCGCCAAGACCGCCTCCAACAATCTTTCTCGCGAATTGACCACGCTCCGTGATCGAAACGAGAGTAAGTGGCTTCTACTTGCGGCTGTCTTACTTTGAGTTCGGGTCCTGTTCCTCATTTGCGGCCTTTATTATTCCAGGCCTTGAAGGGAACTAATGGAATCGCAGGCGACGGTGGGCTGGCTCGACAACCTGAGGCTTGCTTTTGTCCACTTGTGTAGTCAATTGGGGATGGAGGTGACCGGCGACCCTGTCGAGTCCGCGCGACAGGTGCTTTATCTGCCAGTTTGTTGACGGTCGTTACGGCACGATTTTGACCGTCAAATAACTGCACAAATGGAATCAAAGTAAACACCAAACATAGTGGTAGGGTTTTAAACTCACGAATTCCACAAGTCTTGGTGAAATTATGGGTGCAGGTGCAATCGAGATGAATCCTATACAAACCCGAGGGAAAAGAGGCCCAAAACTCCAAATCCTGGAAACTCAGTTTTTCCCGGAATAAAGATACCTTCCAAGGGCCCAATAACCGAGAGAAACACTCAAGTTTACCCATAGCACTCGGGACCAAGGTCAAGGAACAGAGGGGAGACCACCTGCCAAGGCTCAGCCCAGGTGGGGCCAGCCACAGGTCGGCCGACCCCCCCTAGCTGGGTCGGCCGCCCCCCCCCTAAAGCCCATTGAGGCCCACTCTTCTATGGCGGTTCGCAACCGACGTTGCAATGTCGGTTCCCCCTGCAATCAATGATACCACCTCGCGGAACCGACTCAATTCCACCGACCTTGGAGGCTATATAAATAAAGGGGTACCCCCCTCCACACAAACACAAGACAACACACATTGACACCAAGAGGAATCCATTCTCTAGCATTAGACTAGTCTCTAGGCTGTAGAGGAGTAGAGGGGAGAGTTTGGTAGAGGAGAGGGCTATCCTCCCTTTGTGAGGACTTAGCCCAATCTTGTATCTTGAGGATATTTGCTAATAATATATTGTTCGTCGTTCGTTCTTCGTTCGTTCGTCGTTCGTTCATCGTTCGTCGTTCGTTCATCGCTCGTTCGTCGTTCATCGTAGTAAGTATCAATGTCCACCTCAATAGAATTATCTTCTTTATTCCTTATGACTTATGATTGTACTAGTATGATAGCCATGTGCTTTCTATGTGGTTGTTATCTAGTCATGATTGGTTGCTTCATGCTTAACATACATTTATTCATTCGTTTATGTCCTTACACTCGATTCATGCATGAAGTGGTGAGACATGCTCGGGCCCATAACTTGTTAATCCGTAGGGTTAGAGTTATGTGCGATATAGATCGTAGCTTGTTAATCCGCAGGGTTAGAGTTACGCATGTCTCACCCATTGACTTGATGATCCGTAGGGTCAGAGTCATGCATGTTCTAGCACTTGATCTGTTGATCCGTCGGGTCAGGATTAGGTGTACTCTTATTCCCGACTTGATGATCCGAAGGGTCAAAGTCCCATGGGAATCGAGAGTACTGTTTAGCAATGTGAGCGTGGTGCTTAGGTTGATAAACAGCTTTGGGTGTTTGGTTGTCTGCTTGAACAAGAGAAGGTCTGACAGCAAGGACTTAATTGCCTTGCTGTCACATGACCCTAGGACTGGCATAGGGACTTAATAGCCCTAGTGTCACGTGTCCTGGTAGAGGGTTGCCGGTAGGTGGTGACAGCCCTGCTGTGCTTAATCCTCTTTGTTCTACGGTAGATAGCCTTGATTGCCTGGTAGAAGGAATACCGGTAGGTGGTGACAGCCCTGCTGGTTACCCCCCTTGTTCCAGGTTGACATAGAGCTTAGACTTGTATGTGTTGCATGAGCGGGAATATTAGAAGTACATAAGGACCTTTCTCGGCTCTCTTCTTAACCCTGCTTAGCCTAGGCTTAGTTCTAGTGTTAGATTGGATTGCTCTGGTTGTGTTGTCACTACTACCCATTATTATTATCCTTACCCCTGTTTAGGCCTTGGTACTTTATTAGTTATATGATTATGAACATTGCTATCTCGTAAACCACCGCCTTCCCTGTGGAAAATACGATACCCTTGAATACTCACGGGTGAAGTGCTACAACGGTATTCTCCGTGCGCTTGCGGATTTATCTGTGACCGTAAGAAATACCAACACAGTTCATGTGAGAGCTTTGGAAGAGAAGGCAATGGGGACCAGGATCCGCCTGACCTTCACCGTCATCCGTTCTCACTATGACGTCGAAGTTGGGGTGGACCGTATGAGCCAGGGTTTTGTTGTGGGAACTTCTCTCGAGATGCGGACAGCGCTCCAGGATGAGGTTCGTCCTCACACTCAGCGCCTATTAGAGATGTATAAAGAGGAGTTCCTTCCACGTCCTGCCTGGTCGGCCGAGGAGGAAGGAAGTGGGGATTAGGGGAATCGGCCGAGCCCCCGAGGGCCTTTTTGTCATTTTTATTTCAGAACAGACAATAATTGTAAACGTTAAGAGCGTGTGATGGATGTTTCTTAAGTTGTTTTCGTTTTGTCCCTCATCTGCGCCACAGTTTTGTGCTTTTTCGACTCCGAGTGTCAGGATTTTGGTTCGGAGACCATACTGCTGGTTTAGGCCATCCTTAGCCGCTGGGGCGTTAGGTGCCTTTGAACCGGGCAGTCGGACCCGAAGCCGCGATCCGCAACTCTTCATCTCAAAGCGACAACATGTGCATTGAGGGGTCGAAGCGCGAATCCTTTGTACAGGGGGTCGGACTCGATCCTCAACGAGATTGCGTTGTTCTCACTGGGGTGTCACTGTCCTGTACTGGGGACTCGCGTGGTGTTGCCACCACACCCGCCGGGTGGAGCCCCCGAGTAGGGGGGGTTGGCCCTAGCGGCTGCTCTCAGCGTGAGAAGAAAGAAAAAAGCGTATTCTCGTTTCTCGTAAGGGAATGAAAAGTGTTAAGGGTAGAAACGACGTAGCTGTTCGATGTTCCATGCATTCTTGATTTGCTGGCCTTCCGAGTCCATCAGCTTGTAGGTGCCGGGTCGGAGTACTTCCGAGACGATGATGGGTCCCTCCCAGGGTGGTGACAACTTGTGGCGGTCCTTGTTGGTCTGCACGAGTCGGAGGACGAGGTCGCCCACACTGAAGGCCCGCCCGCGGACTCGCCGTCCGTGGTATCGCCGTAGTGCTTGCTGGTACTTCGTCGCGTGCAGGAGCGCGACTTCCCGATCCTCGTCGATTTGGTCGAGTGCGTCTTCGAGGAACCGCTTGTTGTTCTCTTCCCTGAAAGCTTGGACTCGGGGAGCCCCGTATTCGAGGTCGGTCGGCAACACCGCCTCGGCCCCATAGATTCATGAAGAATGGAGTGTGGCCGGTGGCGCGGCTTGGGGTCGTTCGTAGACTCCAAAGCACTGAGGGGAGCTCTTGCACCCATCGATCGGCACAATCCCTCAGTTTGTTGAAGATTCTGGGCTTAAGTCCTTGCAAGAACATGCCGTTGGCACGCTCGACCTGCCCGTTCGTTCGGGGGTGTGCCACGGCTGCCCAATCGACCCTGATGTTGTGGTCGTCGCAGAATTCCAAGAATTCCTGGCCGGTGAACTGCGATCCGTTGTCCGTGATGATGGAGTTGGGCACCCCGAATCGATGGATGATGTCTCAGAAGAAGGTCACCGCTTGGGCCGATCTTATTGTGGCGAGGGGTCGAGCCTCGATCCACTTTGAGAATTTGTCAATCGCCACAAGCAAGTGGGTGTAGCCCCCGGGCGCTTTTTTCAAGGGGCTAACGAGGTCGAGCCCCCAGACGGTGAAAGGCCAGGTCAGGGGGATCGTTTGCAGGGCCTGCGCCGGCAAGTGAGTCTATCGAGCATAGTACTAGCACACTTCGTAGGCGCGCACTATTTTTTCCGCGTCTCCGACCGCCGTTGGCCAGTAGAAGCCGTGACGGAAGGCGTTGCCGACTAGGCTGCGGGGGGCGGCGTGATGGCCGCAAGCGCCCTCGTGAATGTCGCGCAGCAGCTGTCTCCCATGGTCAAGCGGTATGCAGCGCTGCAAGACACCGGAGTGACTCTTTTTGAAGAGCTCGCCTCCCATGACTACGAACGACTTGACTTGACACTGTTGACCAGATCCTCGTACTCGGCGACGTTGTGCGAGGCTGGGAAGTTGAGTCGGACGGTGTACCTCATCCGCACTTTGAGTGGTGAGACAAGTACCCATCCTCCCCCGGCTCCCTTTTTCGTGAGGGAGCCGTCGAAGTACATCTTCCAGCACTCCCGCTCGACTGGAGCGGCCGGAAGCTGAACCTCGGTCCACTCAGCGACGAACTCCGTGAGTGCGTGGGACTTGATCGCTGTCTGAGGGACGAACTCGAGGTCTTGCCCCAGGAGCTCGATTGCCCATTTCGCAATCTTGTTGGACGACTCCTTGTTTCTGAGGACTTCGCCCAGAGGGAAAGAGGTCACGACGGCCACGCGGTGGGCGTCGAAGTAATGGCGCAGCTTGCGTCTGGTGATTACGACCGCGTAAATCATCTTCTGGATCTGGATCCAGCGCGTTTTGGTGTCGGAAAGGACCTCGCTAATGAAGTACATAGGCCGTTGAACTCTGAGCGCGTGCCCAGGTTCGCTTTGTTCCACGACCAGCACCGTGCTCACTACCTGCGTCGTAGCAGATATGTAAAGCAAGAGCGTCTCCCCCGGGGTCGGGGCGGTCAGGATTGGTGGGCTAGTGAGCGTGGATTTGAGATCATCCAGTGCCACTTAAGCTGCCGTCGTCCATTCAAAGTGGTCGGATTTTTTAAGGAGACGATATAGAGGTAAACTTCGCTCGCCGAGTCGCAAGATGAATCGACTTAGTGCCGCAAGGCAGCCTATGACTCGCTAGACTCCCTTGACGTTTTGGATTGGCCCCATCTTGAAGATGGCGTTGATCTTGTTGGGATTTGCCTCGATACCTCGCTCGGACACGCAGAGCCCGAGTAACATGCCTTTGGGAACGCCGAAGACGCATTTCTCCAGGTTCAGCTTGACTCCGTTCGCCCTTAGTCTGTCGAAGACCTTGGCGAGGTCGGAAACTAGCTGGTCGGTGTGTTTGGACTTGACTACGATGTCGTCCACATACGCCTCTACGACCTCGCTGATGAGGTCTCCGGAGCATTTCGTCATGCATCGCTGGTACGTCACCCCAGCGTTTTTTAGTCCGAAGGGCATGGTGACGTAGCAGTATGCACCGAAAGGGGTTATGAAAGACGTTGCAAGTTGATCCGACTCTTTCATCGGGATTTGGTGGTAACCCGAGTAAGCGTCGAGAAAACAGAGGGTTTCGCACCCTTCTGTCGAGTCTACAATTTGGTCGATGCGCGGCAAAAGAAGGATCCTTTGGGCACGCCTTATTGAGATTCGTGTAGTCAACACACATTCTCCATTTACCGTTCTTCTTACGGACAAGTACAGGATTAGCTAACCAATCAGGATGATACACTTCCTTAATAAAACCTGCGGCTAGGAGTTTAGCTATTTCCTCACCGATGGCCTTGTGCTTTTCCTTGTCGAAGCGGCGGAGATGTTGCTTGACGGGCCGAGAGCCTGGCTTGATGCAGAGTGAGTGCTCGGCGTCCTCCCTAGGAATGCCCAGCATGTCGGAAGGCTTCCACGCGAAGATGTCCTGGTTGGCGCGGAGGAAGTCGGCGAGCGCGCTTTCCTATTTGTTGGAGAGCTTGGGCCCAATCAGCACCACCTTGCTATTGTGGTCGGAAGGGTTGAGCGGGATCGGCTTGGTGTCGTGGTCAGGGTCGAAGGTGCCCGTCGTCTTCTTCGTGTCCGGCGCGTCGACTCCCTCCACCTGATTGACGGTCGGCAGCTCCTCCTTGTGGGCTAGCGCGGTGGCGAGGTTGCAGTTCTCGAGGTCGACCTCATACGCCCTCTGTATGGAGGTGCTGACAGTGATGACCCCTTTGGGCCCCGGCATCTTGAGCTTGAGGTAGGTGTAGTTCGGGACGGCCATGAACTTTGCGTAGCATGGGCGCCCCAGAACGGCGTGATACGCGCCCGGGAAGTCCGCCACCTCGAAAGTAAGGGTGTCATGGTCAGGGTCGAAGGTGCCCGTCGTCTTCTTCGTGTCCGGTGCGTCGACTCCCTCCACCTGATTGACGGTCGGCAGCTCCTCCTTGTGGGCTAGCGCGGTGGCGAGGTTGCAGTTCTCGAGGTCGACCTCATACGCCCTCTGTATGGAGGTGCTGACCCCTTTGGGCCCCGGCATCTTGAGCTTGAGGTAGGTGTAGTTCGGGACGGCCATGAACTTTGCGTAGCATGGGCGCCCCAGAACGGCGTGATACGCGCCCGGGAAGTCCGCCACCTTGAAAGTAAGGGTCTCGGTGCGGAAGTTCCCGGGCGTGCCGAAGGTGACGGGCAGGTCGATCTGCCCGAGGGGAACCACTTGCTTTCCGGGGACAATCCCGTGGAGCCCCCGTGGGTCGAACTCTCTTGCGGTCAATTCCCATGGCGTCGAGGGTTTCGGCATACAAGATGTTGAGGCCGCTACCCCTGTCCATGAGCACCTTGGTGAGCCTCGTCGACGCGACGATGGGGTCGACGACAAGTGGATAGCGTCCCGGCCGATGGACTCGGCGGGATGGTCGGAGAGGTCGAAGGTGACCGCGGTGTTCGACCACTTGAGGAACTCCGGTGCCGCTGGCTCTGCGGCGTACACCTCCCGGCGTTCCACCTTCTGCCGTCGCTTGGGCAGGCAGGAGTCCAGTCCGTCGAAGATCATGAGGACCGCGTTGGTCTCGGGGAATGGACCATCGGGTTCCCCATCGCCTTCTCCTCCCTTGGGGTCGGACGGCTTCGTGTCGTGCCTCTTGGGTGTTCTGGCGAGGAACTTGCGCATGAGGCCGCAATCCTTGTATAAATGCTTGACGGGGAACGGGTGGTTCGGGCATGGCCCCTCGAGTAACTTCTCGAAGTGGTCGGGCGTCGCATCGTTGGTGGCCTTCGGCTTGGGCTTGCGCTCGACGGCCGCCACGAGGTATGCCTCCAGCCGAAGGAGGTTGCCCTTCTTCTTCTTCTTCTTCCCCGACTGTGTTGACGGGCTCGCGGTGCCAGCCGCGTCCGTCCCCTTGGCCTTCCCAGCCGGGCGCTTGAAGAGAGCTCCGACTGCGTCCTCCCCGGAGGCGTGACTGGTGGCGATATCTAGCAATTCCTTGGTGGTCGAGGGGCACTTGCGCCCCAACTTGTGGACCTCCGACTTGTTCTTGGTCCCGATCAGGAACACGCTGATGGCGTCGGCGTCGACGACGTTGGGGAGGGAGTTGTGCATCCTGGAGAAGCGCCGAATGTACTCTCGCAGCGACTCGTCGGGCTTCTGCTTGCTGGTCCGCCACGAGTCGGAGAAGGCTCTCGAGTTCCTTTCGGTCGTGATGCTCCTCCGGGGTCGTCGGCGGCTGCATCCTTCGCAGGAGCGCCGTCGCCGCAGCAATGTTCTGGCTTGCCCGCGGGAAGCGCGGGAGACCCCCGCCTGCGTCCTCGAGGATTTGCTGCTGAACTTGCCGGGCTCTGGCCTGCGCCTGGTTCCGGCGTTACGTCAGCTCCCGCTTGATGACCTCGCGCTCCATTCGCAGGAGTCGTTCGCGGTCCTGCAGCTCCAACTCTCGTGCAAGGAGTTGGCGGACGTCGTGGTCGTGCGCGGCTGCGGCTTTTGCCTCGGCCATGACGACGTCACGGTTCACCCCCGCGGCTCCCGCCGGGGCCAACGGAGGTTGGTGCGGGACGTGTTGGATCCCAGTCGGGTCGACGAGGACTGGCGGAGGTTGGGCTCGCACCGGGTCGACGTCGTTTTCGTCGCCGTTCTCCTCGTCTTCGCCGTCCTCCACGTCCTCAACATGGCCCTCGACGCTGCCGACCATGTAGCACTCTCGTGCCGGGTCGTGGCCCCCGAAGTCGAAGCACTCGTCGAGGAGGTTGGAGTTGGCGTTGGGACGAAGGGCGCGAGCCCCGGGCCACTCCTCAGCCGCAACGGGTAGAGGGAGTGAAACAACCGGGTCGCGTCGCATCGCCTCCGCCATGGGCAGACCCGCCCACGCCGCCGATGGGAGGCGGCGGGCGAGCTCAAGCTCAAACTGGTTCGCGACGTTGCGGAGCCCATGCTGCAGAGGGACGTCCTGCCGCCAGAAGTCGGATTCTGGCGGGAGATGTCCCCATCCTTCGAGCTGCACCAGGACGTTTGCCAGCGCGTAGAAAACGCGCCGGCACTCAGATGCGCGCGATTCCGGGCCAAGGTACGCCTCGACACGGCATGGGAGGCCGCTGCGGCCCCGTTCGCGGGGAAGAACAGTGTTTGCGATCACCATCCCCAACGCGGAGGGCGGCGACCGCGTTCGCGCCACTTGCAAAGATGGCGGGTCGCGACGCCGACCACCGTCATTCCTGGTCGCGTGGCAAGGACGTCCCCCGTCCGGAGACGGGGGCGCTAGGTGGTCGGTGATCAGGTGGTCGAGCCCCTCCATCATGCGCCGTAGCGTTGGGGGAAGCTCCTGGAGGCGTCCCCAGAACTCCCCCTTTGGTGGGTACGGCGGCTGAACATCAAGCTGCGCCGCCGCGGTCACGAGAGTGTACACCACATGGCGGTACTCGTTGGGCCGCGGATTCGGGCCGAAGTGCGCCTCCATGCACACCTCGTGGTCGGTGCCGTCCATGTCCCGGGCTACCCGAGGACAGATGACGAGAGGTCCCCTCCCGAAGAGTGGTGGGTAATCCTGCATCAGCTGCAGGCGACCGGTGTGGTTGGCCTCGAACTCCAGGCTGCCGAAGCGGATGACCTGGTGCGGAGCGAAGAGCGGAGCGGGCAAGAGCCCATTCTCGCCTAAGTTTGTGACGCTGCGGGTCGTCCTGCGGCACGACCCGCGAGCACCACATGTCGACGAAACCGTCACCATCGCCGGCGACGGGGATCGCAGAGGTCCCCTACCTGGCGTGTCGGCGTTGGGAAATCTGACCGACGAGTAAATTTAGACTACGCGCTACGGTTGGTTGCAAAGGATGAGAAAGACACAAGGGATTATACTGGTTCGGGTGATCGAAGCCCTACGTCTAGTGAGTTGGTTCGGTTCGCGTTGCTCGTAGTAGGGGTTACAAGCTCTCGCGAGAGAGGGAGGAGCTCCCAAGTCTCTAAGTGTGAGTGTTGCTCGCCCTTGCGTGCGTCGCAAGGCCGTGGCGAGTGTGTGTGAAGTGAAAAAATGAGAATGCGGTAAGAAATTGCGGTCCTCCAGCCGCGAGTCAAGCTTCCCCTTTTATCTGTCAAGGGAAAGTCGACTGTACAAGGATGGAGGAAAGAAGAAAAAGAAAGAGAATTGGTAAAGCTAGCTCGATGTAGGTGGGGGGCCTCACAGGGAAGGGCGTGTCCGTCCTCGACGCCGCCTCCTCCGGGCGTGGGCGTCCGTCCTCGACGCCGTCTCCTCCAGGCGTGGGCGGCGTCGGCTGCTACAGCTTGACTGCGGCGGGGATGTCCGGATCCTATTTGAGCACTGTGCATCCCTGTTTCTTTACGGCCCGCACTATTACCGTGCGGCGAGGCGGTTTGGCCGCTGTCAACCGTCCCTGCAAGACGTGCGGGGCTTGCGGTTCATGTCTTCGGACTGTGCCGAAGGACATCCACTTGCGGCCATTTAAGGCGCTCCACGGGCCAACCTCCGACCTTGATAGCCCGACCCCTGGGGTCGGAAGGCTGGGGTCGGGCGCCCGGGGTCGGCCGAGGCGGAGATTTCTTCCGACCCCTGGGGGTCGGGAAACGGGTCGAGGAGTCGGGCCTCGTTTTTCCTCCACGGCCTCTTGGTTGCGGTCCGCGGCGCGCATCGTGGGCTGGGCTCTGACCATGGCTATCTTCGGGGACGACCATGGTCTCCGGCCCAGTCCTTAGTGATTTGGGTATAGTCGAGGGATTATGCGGGTAATCGCGGGTACCTGGTTTTGGGTACCCGACAATAACAACTCACAATATTTTCCAGGACAAATCAAAATAAACGAACATCATTCTTCTATTCTGGACAGGCTTTTTTGGTCACACAATTTGGTTGCATCCTTTTGCTTCTACTTATCTTTTTTTTTTTAATTCTGAAATTCCAAAACACATGCAAATCTTGTCGAAGTTATTGCAACAAAATCGACCCAAGTAGAGGCTAAATGTGTTATTCGCTTGCAAAGTATCATTTGTTTACTGCCTTGGTATAGCTTAATCTTTACTAAAAAGAGAGGGAAAGAAAGAAATAAATGCCATACATATGACGTCATGTTACGGAGTAGTTGATTGTTAACCGGGTACATGCACATGTTCTGGTGGTATATTGCATTCTCAAAGAAAAGCGTGACAAAATTCTGTCAGTGGAACTGATCCTCAAACGCTCGTCCTTACCACAGACAAATCTCTCACCAAAAGCACGTCGAGCTTGGTTGCCTGGCTAAGACTGACTCCAACAAGAGATCAAGTTTTCAAAGGCAAAAGTACCGATGCATTGTGTCTACAGTAGATTGCCTGAACTTCGCTGAGCACTGTCTCCAACAGAGTATATGCATTTCTATCTGCTCCACCTCTTGCCTTCGTCCCTGTCCCGCGCACCGCGCCGCAGCAGCTGGCCTCGCGCGCCCCGCGCCGCGCCGTCGCGCCGCCGCAGCTGCTGTCCGCGGCGGCCGGGCCGGGCCGGGGAGATGAGGTGCGAGAGCGGTCCTCGGCGGCCGCTGCGGAGGTCCGCGGCAGCCACGGCGCTCGCACCAGGGCGCGTACCCGAGGAGGAGGAGCTCCGCGTGGTCCTCCACGGCGCGGCCGGCGTCGTCCTGCACATCGGCGAGGATATCCTTGGAGCCATTCCGGATGAACTCCGTGGCCGTCGCCTTGCCCATGCCGCTCGCCAAGCCGGTGATTAGGGCCACCTTGCCGGCTAGCCTCTGGCCCTCCGACGACGTCGAGAAGCGGCCGAAGAAGAAGCCATTCAAGGCTCCCGCAGATTTCCCGTCTCCCTCCTTCATTATCAATAGCAAGGACAATCGATCTATCAGGAAAAAGATAACACATGCTTGTTTTGTTGCAAGAAACGAACACATAAAAAGAATCAGAAACAAAAGCTATTCACAACGACTGATTTCTCTTAATGACCAACAGAAACGGCCGGATCAAAAGAGAGACCTGAAAAAAAGGTTCGCCGCAACTGATAGAGTTTGCAACCAGTGAAAGCTTTAACTGATCAAAGCTGAGTTGCGAGCTATGAATCGGTTTAGGAGCTGCAGGCAGGTTATAAAGATCGCAGCACATGCAAGGCGAGCTCGCTCCTTGTTCCCCAACGCTCTAATCCTCTTTGCACCTGTATCCACAAATTCGAGAAATTGGCCACACACGCCATGAAATAGGAGAAATTGATCGTATGCGTACCTTGTAGACCTGCTAGTGAATCCATTTTGATGGTCACTTGGATCTTTGTAGTTGAAAGCTGCCGCCGGCGATGGATCTCCCAGGAGCGGGGCTGGTATGAACGAAGCAGAGAGAAACGGAACTGCCGTTTTATCTTGTTTACGTCAACTCCGCCCCCGCCCCGCCTGCCTCCGCCGCGCCCATCCGCGCCGCCTCCGCCCCCGCCGCCGTCGCGGCCCTCGGCGCTGCGCCGCCCCGCCCCGTGTTAGCAAATGCATGAGAGGGGAGAGGGAAGGTATTTTTAGCTTCCCTCTCTCATCCGAATGCAAAATGGCTGCTCATATACATGTTCTGTTGGAGTATGAATCCACGATGCACAGTGTCGTTAGAGATGTATAAATGGCTTTGGCTCACGTTGTTGAAGTCAGCCTAAGGGTGGCCTACATGCCTTCGCAGTCCGTGACTTTTTTTTTTGATAATTAAAGGCTTTATTGATGTCATCGGACAAGTTACAGATAGGGGTGTGAGTTGACCCCAGGATACAAGTTGAAATGCCTCTCTAATCGGGCATTGATGTTGGTGAGCCAGATGATTACATATGAACTGGCAGCTGGTCGGAGAATTCATTCTACTAGCTTCCTGCGCCAGGGAGTGCGCTCTTGAGTTGTGCTGTCTTGCAATCTTCCGTACCGTGAATGTGATGTCCTGATTGTTTCTCCTGAACTCGTATAGCAGCAGGCGTAGTGTCCAGTGCGCTGGTTCGGCGCGGTAGCCGTCTCTGAGGATGGTGTCCACCATTTGTTTGTTGTCTGATGCGTAGGTGATTGTCGTGGTCGGCAGCGCCTTGATGATCTTGGATGCCATAAGCAGTGCCATTGCCTCTGCGTGCAGCGGAGTTGCAGTCCGTGACTTTGTTAATGCCTCGGCGAACAGATGGCCGGCTTGAGCACCTTGCAGCCATGAAGTGCCTGCTCATGGACAATTGGGACGATGGTCAATGAATTTGATGCCCAGGTCTAGCATGCATAACTGATCGGTGCCATTTAGGAAACTCAACATGTCTTTATTTGGAGTATGTTTTCAATAGGTATATTGTCAAGGCTGTTGTGAATGTGATGCTGGCTGCCGTTGATGCCTTAGGAGTCCTTTTTTCTACACGAAAATTGCATGTGTCGGCTGTCGTGTATGTCATGGGATGAGGGATTACGCAGATCTAATGGTTACAGTTTGTTAAGCATTTATGTAGACGGTCAGATGTTTTGCTTTTTTTGTGAGAATTTTTAGGATTTTAAAGCAGTTTTACAGTCCAAAATAATGGCCATTAGTTGTCCAAAACTAATGGCCATTAGTTGGAGAGTATATTAGTAATTTACTATTAATTAATTTATTTATTGTTTAATAATAATAAACTAAAAAATCATCCATAACCTGCTAACCTTAAGAACTATAACAATGAACTAGATTGATGAACAAAATAAATTGATCAAATTATAAAATTGATTTTCTTTATCAAAACAAAAATTATTGTTACAAGTCTAGCATTTTTTTCCGACATTGCCCTTACTAATGGCCATTAGTAGTGCATTTTTTATATTAAATCTAGACCGTCGGATCAAACTAATGGCTATTAGTTTTGAGAAACTAATGGTCATTATTTTGGACTGTAAAACTGCTCGGATTTTAACACGATTAACGTGGAGGTTTAAAAAAGAAGCCTCTAATTAGTAAACTAGTAAAAATGCACGTGCGCCACGCACGTGTCTGACCAAATGACATCACTTGGCAGGACTTTATCATAAATAAAAATAATATGATGTACCGTGTACATATCATAAAAAAACACTTCTGACACATCATTGTATTTAAGTACCATAACAACATTAACACGACAAGCTCAAGAATCTGATAAAATAGCAACATTGTTTGAAATTAAAGACGCTAATTGACTTTGAGACATAAACGACATGACGTGTCGCATAGTTCTTATTCATTGTCGGTAACCATAGCGACCATAAATAATTGAGAGTCTTCATTTTAATATGCAACTATGAACTGATTTGTCTGAAAAGCTTATAAATAAAAATTCGTAAGATGAGGGACAAAACCAGAGAACTCAATATTTTCTTCGCCTGATAGACAACCATGGAGTGTTCTTGTATACAGGGGAAAATATAAATTGCAAGAAAGAAACTTAGAGCAACACTTCCGTTAATCTGTTTCATGTGACATAGGCAACCGAACGTACATTAACACAGGAAGCAACAACAAAATTAAGTCTTACAATTAGACAACATTAGTGTATATATACATTAGTATACCTAGTACCAATGCACGTGCGCCATACATCAATTGGCAGGCTTTTACAACGTAAATTAAAATATTAATTTTATACATGGAGCTAACTGAAATTCCAATTTTATACATGGGCATAATAGAAGGTGCCCAAGCATAAATTATGGCCACATTAGTGTTGTTCGGCAACACATTTAACTCGGATAGCAAGACGATGAGAAGCTAGGTTGGGAAGAGACCAGATTTTCTCAAACATTGTCATGATCAAACGCACAAATCAAACAAACGTCCCAGAAAACAAAATCCAGCTACCTGACAAAGATGATTTTGGCGCTTTTGTTCATGCCTTTTCGCAAGCATATCATCTTCCATGTTAGGTTCCTTTTCGGAATGGCCGCATGGCACCTACATATGTTTATTTAATTATGAACACAGTGAACATATACTCATATTAATTGGTAATAATAATAAAACATAGCAGCAACAACAAACCTGTTACTATCCATATTGCAATCTGGTTCGTCATTTCAAAATAGCCAACTTTCATCATTGTCAGGATTATTATCTAAACATGCTTTTCCTACTTTTGTCAATGTTGACTTGGTTGTACGTGTAGCAGCTAAATCAAATAACCTTGTAGCATCAGATTCATCATCTTCAGCGTAACACTTGAAAAATAATAGTTTAATTTTTAGTACCTGCCATGCTCAAAAATGGGGTGGCTGGTGCGGTGATGTGGACCTAACACTGTGTTTTTCCTAAACCCAGTTTCATCTCACTTGACATGGGGATGGCCGTCATCTGTTGAGGATTATTTCCTACACCCAATTTCATCTCACTTGAAGTGAATGGTCATCAAATCCAGGATACCTTTAACCATTCATACCACTCAACAATAAATCATTAGCATTATTGATAAAAAAAGATGACATAAGATATTATGTGTTTTAGCAAACCTGGTATAACAGGCAACGTACGTAGAATGTTGCATGTCCATGGGTATAGCACTGTGCTATTTCATTTTAACTGTTTTTTTTTCAACGTTGAGCTAGTTGAAACTATACCAGACGAATCCAAGATATCGTCAAAATAAAATATGACACGTCATCATTGGACTTCGATTTGTCAATACAATGAAACAATACTTGTACGTATTAGTCATTTTTTATCTGCCACACATTGCAAATAGGGTCAAGGGTGAAGATAAGCTTGGTCGCTGGTATGCTGATTCCATTTCGATCTTACCCGTGTTCGTCAATGTTGAGTTGTTGACCTGGCAATACTTGTACCCGCGAAATCCAAAATTCCTGTTGTGGTACAACATACAAAGTATCATTCATCGAGTAATGGATAAAAAATGACTGATAAGAAACACCATTCAAATTCAATCCCTATGACAAAAACCTGGTTTTTGCGGTGATACCACAGAAATTATCACGCTGGCTGCTTCAACTTTTTCCTCGCCCGATATCTTTGTTTGTGCTGTATGTTTTTTCATACTTTGTTTCCAATTTTTAGAACCGGTACATTATTTCTCATTTTCTTCAGTTTGTACAGTTCCAAGAACACTATCATTTTCATTTGCACCTGAAAATAAGAAGAGAAAGGTCCAATTTCATGACACCGGGCAATCATCTCAAGTAGGAACGGTTATTGTAGAATGTAAGCTCAAATTTCAGCACAAAATCTGATTAGGTACGTAGCATACTAAAGGGCATATAGAGACTGAGAATAAATATTGAGGTTAAGATGGTTAGACTATGTTATGTAAAACAAAAATACTACAGTAGTTTTTCTCTCCTCAAGTGAATAAATACTATCGGTGTGCTTCAATCTCATAGTGCCATACAAAACAAAAGCACTTATTGACATAGACTATTTCATACATCAGGGAGTAGATACCGAGTGGTGTGATAACTTTGACATCCAATTTGATGCACAACCGAAACGAAATCACATGGATTGTTTCATATATCTATCTTGGCTTAAATTTATATTATAATATGGCCACGACACTCCAAGACCCAACCTGACAAGATGGTAGCGTCCAAGAGTGAGATGCGGGAGTAGTAGCAGATATATGGGTAAACCTGGTGAATTAGCTGAAATCGATGGAACATTAATTTCAAATACATGCATGTAGTTTAGAGACGGGATCACCTGGTTTGGGTTGTCCGTCGGTCAGAGTACACGTCGTCTGATCTTCCCGGCCTTGACTTCTTCGACCCTGCGATGGAGAGGCTGTGCACTATAGTGGAAACTCGACAAAGACGTCGACGGGCCAAAGAGGGACGTCCTTGCGACCCGGAGAAGCCGCAGCTACGCACTACATCGGTGATGCGGAACATCGTGATCGAGTCGGCTTCGAGAAGATGAAGCTGAGATGGAGCGTGGTGAAACACTTGGATGGCTGCGCAGCGGAGTCACACAATGGATTAATCCAAGAGTTAAAGATCACCGTCAATTGCGCACACCACAAGCGAAGGGAAATAGGGTTCAACATACGAAAGGGATCAGGACATCACCTGCGCAATTGTCTGCTCTCGATGACGAAGACGATGACTGTCTGCTTGATGACGAGAAGGGATCAGGACCGCGATAACGATCGTGTGATCTGCAAAGAAGCTTTCCTAAGAATCTCTTGTGCGAGGATGGAAAGAAATACCAGTAAAAATAAAAAGAAATAAATATAACCGGTAGTCAAGGGAAGTCATGGAACTTGAAAGCCAAAAACTATGTTGGTACCGTTGCCTGCGCTAAATCAGGAAGGAGAAACTTTCCAATTCCCTAAAAATTAAATTCCCTAAAAAAAGGAAGTAGAAACTTTCCTACGGCAATTGTTCTTTCGTATGGAAGGCAAGAGTTACGGAAAACTCTTTTGGAAAGTAACAAAACCTGTGTACGGAAATCCAATCATGTGGGTCCATGTGTTGTATATTTTTTTTGGAAAAAATCAGCGTTTTGAGCATTATGTGATGCAAACAATTAACGTAGAGATGAGGGAAGGGGAGGGGGGCATTACGCCAGGGGGTGGGTGGAATGATTCGGTGCGTTGGATTTCGGGCCCACGATATGGCAGGACAGTTCAGATCGCAGGGTAGATAAGATGGCAGGGTGAAAATAATTATTCTCCCAACTGGTTCTTTAAGGGTTTAGATATAAGATAAGATGTGTTGCATTTACGGCTATTTTTTTTTTAATGGAGACATTTTCGTCAATAGCTAGGTGTTCGGATAACTTTGTGACCTACAAAGTTAAAGTCAAATCAATATTTTAGAGACACTTATAATGGTGTTTATAAAAGTAAGTACTTCTGCGTGATACTGTTGAATCACGCGACAGGACGTCCGTTTAGAACACTATTCACTTTGGCCGTCCCCAACTTGCGCCTTTATCCTCTCTCCGAGGCTCTGACTTCCCATCACAACCTACCCAATTCTTACACTTCCACGTAGGGCCCATGTTTTTGTTCCTCGTACCTGGGAGAGTTCTAGCTCGACCGTGAAAGCGTACGGCCAATCCGACGCAAAAAGCTAAACAGTAATGGAGTAAACTCGAATTTAGCATCTCTTTAAGTACTTGATCCCGTTAAAGCACTCTCGATCCATTGAGCGTGCCCTTGAAGATGTGCTGCAGAGTTGAAACCGACTTTCGTGGTGCGAGCCACAGCTACGAAGAGCCGCCGGCACATCGCCACGGGCCCTGCCTCTTCCAGGCGCTTCGGCGCCCTCTTACCTTTTCCTCGCCACGCCGCGCCTATATAAACGCCGGGTAAAGCCATCAGTTCCGCTTGAGCAGGCAATTAACCAAAGCAGCAGACGGTGTCAATCTCACACACTAGAACAACAGAGCGCAACAGAGTTCACTCATCACTGGATTAATTGATTGACGCCACGCCATGTTGTCGAAGCTGGCTTCACGAGCAGCCGCCCTCCGCTCTGCCGCCAAGGCTCGGCCGTGGTAAGCACGAGTGTCTCGCCATGCCTGCTACTGTCTTCTTGGATCAGAACAAGCAACTCTGCTCTAATCGACGGCTCTGTTCGTTCTTCTCCCCTGTTTCCAGGGTCGACTACGTGCCGGTGTGCGGGGCGCTGGGCGCGATCGCGATGTCGCGACGCTGAGGCTGGGCACGGCGGCGCACGAGGTGGCACACGCGCCCACCGTGCGGCTCGACAAGAAGAAGCACGAGGCGGTGCCGGAGTTCGCCGCGCCGGACCTCGCTGTCGACGAGGCCGAGCGGTACCTCAACAGGTCGCTCTTCCGCAGGGCCGGCGCGCGTCGTCCAGGGACAAGGCCTCGCCTCCGTCGCGTAAGTTTCTTTACTAGCTAGTACTGTCTAGTGATGACTATTTATAATAGGCTTAATTGCAAATCTCACCTAATAAGTTGGTCTTAGTTTGATATTTCACCTTATACGTTCGTTTGTTGCAAAAACCACCTCACCCCACTCCAGTTTTGGTTAGAATAGCCTTCCAATTTTCATATGATCTTCAAATGAGCAGAAAAAGTCATGTAAATGTGCGTATCATAGCGTTGGGACTGTCGATCAGTTGAATTTGTTATGTTCGGATGTATTTATAGGCGTTCAAGACACAATTAAAAGCAGTGATTTTTAGTGAGGTGGGACCATGACAGTATTGGATAACGGCCAAGCTATAAACTGGAGTCAACCCAAATTACTCAACTCATGTAGCCAAGCGCTTACTTCGACTTTTGTTTGGCCTATTTAATTAGCAGCGCACAGAGAAACTGAGCGGCTGTTCCAACGAAAACTAGAGTGGGGTAGGGTGGTTTTTGCAACAAATGAATTTATAGGAAAGAATACCAAACTAAGACCAATTTATAGGGTGAGATTTGCAATTAAGCCTTTATAATATGAAATTCATTTGTTTGGCTGTTGTCCCATGCGCATGGTAGGACGACGAAGGCGGTGACGCTCAAGGACGCCGGCGTTGAGCCACCCGGGATTGAGCGGACCAGGGAGGAGATCCTCGGCAACTTCTGCAAGAGGAACGCCACCAGCGCCTAAGCGCCCGATTGAACGACTGGTTAAGTTTACATCGTCGTCGACTGGTTAAGCTCGAAAGTGTTGTAACTAGCCGAACGTAGTCTAAACTTATAAAGCATAAGTTCCTGTGACCAATCTGGGCACCCCAAACATCATGTACCCATCAACCTGGAGCCTAGGATCAAAATGGGACCACCTCATCTAACCATACGATGATAAGGTGTAGGAATTCCTTCCCTCTTACTCATTTTTTTTCACATGTGTCGTCGACCAAAATTAATCTTTTCTCACCGCATCGTCCCACCGTACCCACATACCCGCATCACGTCCTCCCTCCCCAAACCGCGCCCCCTTCCGTGATTGCCTTAGACTTTCCAAAAATCCAAGTAATTTCCTTTTTGCATTTTCCCTTCTCTTTTCTCTTTCTTCTTTCCACGGTGAAGGCTACACTTTCCAAAAACATGCGCAGCCTGTATGCAATTGTTGCCTTGTATAATTTCCTTTTTTGTTTTTTCCTTCTCTTTTCTCTTTCTTCTCACCACGGCTACACTTTCCATTCCAAAAAAAACATGTACACCAATGTTACCTTGTGTAGCGAATTAATTTCCTTTTCCTTTCTTCATTCATGGCGTGGCTCCAGTCACGGCAGGTGTGGTGTTCTTGCCGGCGTCGACGACCTTTGCTGGTAATCACGAAGCTGACTGTTCTCGCTGGCGATCCGATCTGGGCACCGCAAACATCATGTACCCATCAACCACTAGTACAGATCTGTTGATTAGTGACGATTTTACTGTAGACCCGTCACTATTTTGGTGGTTTTTCCCCTTTTTGGCCAACTTTATGACGTTTTTCGTGGTCCGTCACTAATAAGCCTCATTTGTGACGAAAATCCGTATAAATTGATGAACAGTATTGTCCCGTATCGCCGGTTCACTGTTCTGGGCAGTTCTGGGTGGCCGATTCGTCACTAAAATCCCGTTTCGAGTACGGCGACTTCCGTCATATACCCAACCCCATGGCCGTTTCTGGCCTACGTGGCATCATTGTCAGTAAAAGGGGGTCCATGTGTCAGGCTTCGCGGGGCCATGGTCAAACCATTTTCGTCACTAAAATTTTGTTTGACCGCGTAAAATGCCACAAGGCGCACAGAAAAGGGCAACTAGGGCCCACGTATCAGAAGACGGGGTCCCAAGACCAAGTATTTTTCGACGCTGATTTTATTTCCCAGCGTGGTAATGGCACTTGCGCACGATGCAACACTACGAGGGCCTACATGTCAGTCAATATGGGACCCACAACTTTCGTCATAAACCGCGCCCCAGGGGCGTTTCTGTCCTACGTGGCATCCTGGTCAGCAAGATGGGGCCCATGTGTCAGGCTCCACGGGCCCACGGTCAAACCATTTTCGTCACTAAAATTTCGTTTAACCGCGTAAAATGCCAAAAGGCGCACAGGAAATGGCAACTGGGGCCCACGTATCAGAAGACGGGGTCCCTGGACCAAGTATTTTTCGACGCTGATTTTATTTCCCAGCGTCCTAATGCCACGTGCGCATGATGCACCAATACAAAGGCCTACATTTCAGTCAACGTGGGACCCATAACTTTCGTCGTAAACCCTGCCCCAGGGGCGTTTCTGGCCTACGTGGCATCCTGGTCAGCAAGATGGGGCCTATGTGTCAGCTCCACGGGCCCACGGTCAAACCATTTTCGTCACTATAATTTCGTTTGACCGCGTAAAATGACACAAGGCGCACAACAAAGGCAACTGGGGCCCACGTCACTATAATTTTTCGTAGTTCATTTCATTTGCCAGTGTGTTCATGCCACACTACGAGGGCCCACATGTCATCAACGTGGGTCCCACGGTCAATTAATTTTCGTCGCAGCTATGGTTTGCAGTTTTGCACACTAGTCTGAACGCGTTCCACAATGAAGTACTCGCCGGGCCCGCATGTCAGCTACGTGGGTCTGTCGGTCCCATTTCTGTGACCCACCTGTTAGGCTTCACCGAGGCCTCTTTTCCACTCATCTAACAAGTTTTTTATGCGACGTGCCTCCGTTGGTCCCATTTTTGTGACCCACCTGTCAGGTTTCAACGAGGCCTACTAATACTGTACTACTTTTCCAGCATTTTATTCATCCTTCTAATGCCACCTGGAGTTCACGTTCGGGCCCACATCTATGTATCTTCAGTGATGAGCTGAATCTTGGTCTGGGCCAGCTGTTATAGGGCTCGATTGTACTTCGCAGAAGCCTTCATCGGCCTGCTGCCCACGACCCACAGCACTACGCGGGTCCCAAGACCAAGTAAAATTTTCGACGCAGCGGTTTGACTAGTACTGAACGCGTCACACAAGGAAGCATTCGTCGGGCCCGCATGTCAGCTGCGTGTAGAAAAAGCCAATGGCATACAAGGTATTTCCCCTCAGGACATGTGGGCCGGGATGGCATATAAGGGGCTTTAGTTTAAACCAATGGCATACAAGGTATTTTCCCTCATAACAAAGTACTAGTACACTAACCCCTTGTTATAAACGACAACCACAGCTAGCACCAACGCGGACACAACAGCTCTTCCGCCGCTGGTGCTTCAAAACCATCAACGGCCAAGCAAAATGTGCTTTTTATCGTCACTAGCAACGAACAAAATAAATAAGAGAGTCTGACGATCAATTCTTGTGGATGATGAGGTACAGCATCATCACGCAAACCAGGATCCCAACCGGCATCCAGACCCTCTTTTTCTCACCTTTGATGGACAGCCACCTAGCCTGCGACAGCTTGGCCAAGACAATCCACTTTTTTAACTCATCCACCATGTGCTTCAATCTCTGCTCCATGTTGACCTTTGCAGCGAGAGCATCGCGAAATTCGTTAGAACAATATCTCCTTGCTCGCATAATTTGGTTTGACTGATGCCACAGCTTCTTGAAGGACACCTGGACTCTCTCCGACCATTCCGCGTCAATCCACTTGATGTAGGAGCACTGCTTTCCGTCCTCCTACGGAAATGGGAGAAGAGGGAAGCAAAATATTGTTACCAAAATATTGTTAGCAAAATGGACTACCTGAGAACGGTGATATAGAGCAATATGAATCATACAGCATGAAAAAGGAGAGGAAAAACAGAGCATGAACAGATAGAGAAAAACCTCAAGGCGACAGCTTAGGAATCGGCGTCCAGTGTTCCTCCCGCCCCAGCAGACCTTCTTACGAGGACGGCTATGGGCGCAGCGCTCGTCCGTGCTCCTGTCGATCCCACGCCAGTGCCTCTCTTCCGTCTCGGGCGGAAGAACGTTGTCCTAGGTCACAACAAAACAATCCCCAAATAAAACCATTGGCGAAGCAAAATGAACCAAAGATCTAGGGTGAATCACAGGTTATCGAGCTCACTGAATCGCTCAGATAGTCGCTGGAGTCGCCAGAGTAAGTGAAAGTGTGGACGGATTTGTCGGAGTCGTCTCCGGTGTGGGTCGTTGAGGAAGACATCTCGAGGCTCGATGGCGTGACCTCGGGTCCTGCCAATGATCCTATGCACACAAGGGATAGACCCCGGCTCGGCTCTTTCAATCACGGGATAATTGACTAGTACAGTACCAAGTAGCATCAACACGGAAAAATAAACGCAAAGCGAATCACCATATCAAAAAATAGAGGCGAACTGCAGGATTTATAAATGGAGTAATAGGCAGTCTACAATTGCCTTGGTACAAAATATACTTCGGCTATGATCGGTACAAATAATTTCCGCGAAAACAACATCGAATAGCTGCGGTAATATGTGCCGACCATGACCCTACAAGCAATCACGGTGCCCGCAGCGGCATAGGCACCATGAAGACAAACACAGGAAGCATGAAAGCAGAAGCACCTAACGCGCACACGTGCTCTTCCGATGTAGGCGCCTCGGCACTGGGTTCCCCTGCAGCTCGGCGGCGCTCCCTACTCCGCGACCGCGTGATCGGGCCACCACCAGCGAACCCACCGTCTTGCTCGCCGCGGCCCACTCCACCGAGACCACCGCCGTTCAAGCCAGGGCCTGCACCGTGGCGCCCGCCGCCTGGCGCGCCCCGGGCACCACCAGGGAGCGAGCTGATCTGGTCACCGCGGCCTTCGTGCTCACCGCCGCCTCGCGCCCCTCCTCACCGTGGCCCACCCAAACGCGCCCGCCACAGCCCGGCTCGCCGCAGCCGGCCCCACCGAGCACGCCGGCGCGCCCTCCGCTGCCCGTAACAACGACCGCACCGCCCGGCAAGCCGCGGCCGGCCCCAAAGAGCCCGCGGCCGTGAAAGCCGCGGCCGGCCCCAAAGAGGTCGCGGCCATGACAGCCGGCACCGCCGCGGCCCCTCGCAAAACCTTCTCCCAACCCCCTCATGTAAGCCTGTAGCTGCCTTAGGTTCTGCCCGTCCTCCATCGCTGGCCGGCGCTCACAATGATCCAGGAGCGAGAGAAATGGGAAAATGGTGAGGAAAGAACCGAACGGGATTTTTTATATTTTGAAGCCTTCTCTGCAGCGCAATGATGCCTAGGGCAGACGCGTCAATGTGTTGGTGGCAACTTGCCGGGAAGCAAGGCGGGAACACTGTGCGGATTTCGTCGCTTGACACGCCACGTCAGATGAGACGAGCGCTTCCCAATTTTGACAAAATATTGAAGCTTTTTACTATGGTCAGTCTCAGTGGGGGTTTCATTAGCACTAAATGAGGCTCCACATCACATCAATAATGAGCGTTCAAGGAATCCCAACTTTAGACAAATCTCTATAGCTGTTGTGGTACTCTAGTCTCTCGAGACTGGCCTACGTTCATCGGATAGAGTCGGGACGAAACAGTTGCAACACGGGATAGAGTCTGGACGAAACAGTTGCATCAATGGATCCTGCACGGGTGCTCCTGGAGCAGAAGATTGTAGACCAAGGGATTGTCCCGTGCCTACATTCTCACATCCATGGATTGTCCCGCGTTCTCACTATCATCCAAGGGGTAGCGCGTGCTGAAACAAAATTGTAGACCAATGTCTGGTGTTGCCGCGTTCAGTTGATGCGTGTTACCGAATTTAATCCCATCTTACAGCTTGCATGCAATGGAAAAACCTGTGTACAAAGAAATCGTGATGGCCTTTGTTTCAACATTGGATTGTGAGTTGTAGAATCCCCAGTCGTGAAATCTGGAGGTCAAAATCTTAGTAGTATTTGTTTGTATGGATTCCACAATTCAGATTTCAGTATGTTTTTACAATGCTCCAGATTGTAGAATCCAGATTCAAAAGCTGGCCCTTTTGTTTCAGTTTCTGCTTTCAGAGTCTAGCATCTACGAATCAAATGCTATACAAGGGATTGTCCAGTGCCGGCATTCTCGCATCAGGGATTGTCCCGTGTTCTCACTATCATCCAAGGGGTAGCGCGCACTGAAACAAAATTGCAGACCAATGTCTGGTGTTGCCGCGTTCAGTTGATGCGTGTAAAAGATTACCGAAGTTAATTCCATCTTGCAGCTTGCATGAAATGGAAAAACCTGTGTACAAAGAAACCGAGACGGCCTTTTCTGATGCGCCATGATGAGGGGGTGGACGTATCACTAGACTCTGCAGTAACCGCCTAACCGGGAATCCACATTTTTACTGTGCCACTCAGGTCAGGGGCGGACATGCAAGTTTCCTGTCGTGCGTTCAGTTGATGCGTGTAAAAGATTAATTACCGAATTTAATCCCATCTTGCAGCTTGCATGCAATAGATAAACCTGTGTACAAAGAAACTGGCCTTTTGTTACAGCATTGTGTTGGTATTTCTTACGGTCATAAATAAATCCGCAAGCGCACGGAGAATACCGTTGTAGCACTTCACCCGTGAGTATTCAAGGGTATCGTATTTTCCACAGGGAAGGCGGTGGTTTACGAGATAGCAAAGTTCATAATCACATAACTAATAATGTACCAAGGTCTAAACAGGGGTAAGGATAAAAGTATGGTAGGGGTAGTGTGACAACACAACCAGAGCAATCCAATCTAACACTAGAACTAAGCCTAGGCTAAGCGGGGTTAAGCAGAGAGCCGAGATGGATCCTTGTGTACTTCTTATATTCCTGCTCATGCAACACATACAAGTCTAAGCTCTATGTCAACCTGGAACAAGGGGTGTAACCAGCAGGGCTGTCACCACCTACCGGTATTCCTTCTACCAGGCAATCAAGGTTATCTACCGTAGAACAAAGAGGATTAAGCACAGCAAGGCTGTCACCACCTACCGGCAACCCTCTACCAGGACACGTGACACTAGGGCTATTAAGTCCCTATGCCAGTCCTAGGGTCACGTGACAGCAAGGCAATTAAGTCCTCGCTGCCAGACCTTCTCTTGTTCAAGCAGACAACCAAACACCCAAAGCTGTTTATCAACCTAAGCACCATGCTCACATTGCTAAATAGTACTCTCGATTCCCACGGGACTTTGACCCTTCGGATCATCAAGTCGGGAATAAGAGTACACCTAATCCTGACCCGACGGATCAACAGATCAAGTGCTAGAACATGCATGACTCTGACCCTACGGATCATCAAGTCAATGGGTGAGACATGCGTAACTCTAACCCTGCGGATTAACAAGCTACGATCTATATCGCACATAACTCTAACCCTACGGATTAACAAGTTATGGGACCGAGCATGTCTCACCACTTCATGCATGAATCGAGTGTAAGGACATAAACGAATGAATAAAGGCATGTCAAGCATGAAGCAACCAATCATGACTAGATAACAACCACATAGAAAGCACATGGCTATCATACTAGTACAATCATAAGTCATAAGAAATAAAGAAGATAATTCTATTGAGGTGGACCTTGATACTTACTTGATATACGATGAACGACGAACGAGCGATGAACGAACGACGAACGATGAACGAACGACGAACGAACGAAGAACGAACGACGAACAATATATTATTAGCAAGTATCCTCAAGATACAAGATTGGGCTAAGTCCTCACAAAGGGAGGACAGCCCTCTCCTCTACCAAACTCTCCCCTCTACTCCTCTACAGCCTAGAGACTAGTCTAATGCTAGAGAATGGATTACTCTTGGTGTCAATGTGTGTTGTCTTGTGTTTTTTGATAGGAGGGGGGTACCCCTTTATTTATAGCCTTGGTAGGCCGGTTTGGGAGGCCTCCACCGCCTTAACCACCGCCTTAATGCAGTGATTGCAGGTGGAACCGACTTCAGGACGTCGGTGGCTGCCAGCAGGCCAAAGATGGGCCTCTGGGGCCCATATCTCAGGTCGGCCGACCTGGGAGTGGGGGTCGGCCGATCCTCCCTTGTTTCCTTATGTCTTGGGCTTTGTCCTAGCGTTCCTTTGGTCCCTTATGATGGTTAACCTTGGTGCAATAGCCCAGGGAGAGTCCAGGTGGCTGAATTATGGCCTTTTCTCCATCGTGTGTGATTCTGCGATGACTGTGGAGTTGCCGGAGGGATATCATGCATGGGCTTGGACCAAGGAGTCCCCCTTTGGGTCCTAATGATGTGTCTTGGTGGTTTGACCTAAGTTGAATAGGTTTTGTATCCTTTTTGGTGCATGTCTTCCTCGGCTGCCGATGCTGATTTCTCGGAGTGATAAATTGTGGGCTTCTTGATGTGTTTTCCCTCGTATTCATATGAAATGCACCTGCACTCATAATTTCACCAAGACTAGTGGAATTTGTTAGAAATAAGCCCTATGTCTACCCTTGGTGATGGTGTTAGGTTCCAAAAGGTGCATAAAGTTGACGGTAAAAAAGGGTCGTAAGGACCGTCAACAAGATCCCCCACACTTAGCTCTTTGCTCGTCCTCGAGTAAAGTTTGAAGGACTAAGGTGGAACATGACTTCCATTGGTATGATGCTAGCATACAAGTTATTCCAAGCCATACCTGTACCCGTGAACTTTTGATGTGTCTACCATGTCATCTTGGGCGGTTGAGGAATGGAACGGTCTTGATTCAAGTCATAATAACTCCCTCTGCTGAGTAACTTGGGTTTTTGATAGATTTTCAAAGTAAAAACATAGCTCATACTCCTCAAATGATCACTCTCAAATCGCTCAATGTGTATGGTTCCTTACCAAGGCATTGGATTTGCCTCTTTTCATCCTACTTCTACAAAAGGCTTTATGTGGAGCTTGGTAGGGAATGAAAGAGAGGCATACTTGTATCACATATTTTGCCGAACCAAAAGGGTGGATCCATGGAGAATGCAAGTCATACAACCTTGATCAAGATGTGCAAGTGTGTATGAGGGTGGTGTGGTGGAAATTGTACTCCTTTTTTGCGTTCCTTCTCTCTTTCTCTTTTTGAATGTTTGAGGAGGACATGGCTATGATTCTTTCTTTCTCTTTTTTTTTCAACATTATCCCTTCTCTTTTTTCATCATGCTCTACTTTTGTATGAGCAGGGATTATTCTTTCTTTTGCATAGCCATGTCTCCAATGATAATTAGAGAGAGAGAAAGGTAACAATGCTTTTGTGGAGTACTTATTTTGGTGGATGGATGGTGGTATTGCTTAACTTCCAGTGTAGAAGTTCAGCATGTGAGGTGGAGTGTACGTGATCTTGATCAAGAGAGTATGACAAGTTTCTCACTAGGGTCACACAATTTTGATAAAGCTCAATGTAATGACAAGCAGCATACTTGTGTAGGTTTTCCAATGTAGTCAACATATGGCTTTGGTAGGAATATAAGATCATCGAGGAGCATAGAGCTATAGATTTTAAATTTTTGCAAGATAAATTCCCAAGCACTCTATGCAGAAGAAGCATGATTCATCTCATCCAACCATATCACATTCACAAACAACTTAGATAAACAAGGGTTCCTATGAGATTGGTGTTCACAAGCAACAGGTGTATGATGCGAGGAATAAAGAGTATGTAGGTGTCGGTGCTAAGAAACCGGCCGACAAGTAAATTTGTAACTACGGCGCCTAACAATCTTCTATGATGGCGAGGGTTTTGCGAGAGAGGCGAGATATATACTGGTTCAGGCAATCGATGCCCTACGTCCAGTTCGTGGGTGGTTCGTGTTCCGACTTGCAGAGGGGAGCTACAAGTGTTGACGAGGGAGGAGAAAAACTCCAAGCCTCTTCGTGTGTATTTCTATGTCTGTGTTCGTCTATCTATCCGGGGATCCGATCCCCTCGCCTCATGCACCCAGCTCTCCTTTTATAGTCAAGGAGTGAGCCGGTTTACAAATGGGAACGGGGCTTTCGAGTTGTGGGCTAGCGCGGCTACACGCCGCACTAGTCTGCACCCTAGCTGCCACTGTGGCCCTAGTCAGGCGGCGTCCTGTCCGCCCGGTCGCCGGGCAGGTGGTCGAGATGTCAACCCAGACTGTCGCGGCCGTCTTGTCGCCGGTCCGGTCTTCGTCCCTGTTCAGGGTGATGATGATGTCGTAGCCGTCCCGCTGCTGTACTTGAGGTGTCAGGCGGCGCCGCGAGATGGGACGGGTGCCACTGTGCGGGTCACATCGCGTGCCTGCAAGTATATGAGTTGCTGGGTAGAGTTAAGGCTCCCCAGCTACTCGTCGTAAATGCCTGTCCTCCTTGTCAGAGGAAAATCTTCTCGACGAAGTCTCCCAACTCGGGGTCGGGCGAAGCGCGGCTTGTGGGCCCGCCCGACTGGGAGTCGGGCGAGGCGGAGTTCGGGGCCCCACCCGTCTTGGGGTCGGGCGGGGCGGAAGTCGTGGACCCCACCCGACTCGGGGTCGGGCGGGGCGGAAGTCGTGGGCCCGCCCGACTGGGGGTCGGGCGAGGCGGAACTTGTATGTGCCCTCGGGGTCGGCCGTGGGCCCCTCGAGCGCTCTGTTGTTATGCACCTGTTCCTGTGGGCCCTACACAATTAAGCTGAGACGGTTAGCGGGATTAAGTATCCTAGATCAGGATACCCTGATTTGGGTATCCGTCAGTAGCCCCCGAGCCTGGGCGGCGGCCGGGGGTCGTGGTCGCCGTCGAGGCTTGTCGTTGTCTCTCCGAGGGTACTTTCGTACTACTCCTACCGGTGGGTGCGCGCGAGCGCACCCGCCGGGTGTAGCCCCCGAGCCTCGGTACAAGTGGTTCACTTGTGCCGAGGGTGATAAAAAAGGTTTTCCCGAGACCACGCAGTAGGTCCTTGTTTTGCGAATGCGAGCCCCCGAGTCCTCGCTCGATGCGCGGATCCGTCCGAGGGTCGTTTCGTCTTTTTGTTTCGTCCGTACCCGCGCGTCTTTACGATAAGACGGGGCACGCGTGAGCCGGCCACGTCATTCCTCGGTGGTTCGATGCGTGGTGCTCGTTTAAGCTGCAAACGGGTGTGTCCGAGTGAAGGCCTCGGCTTGCCCTTCGCGGGGATCCGATTGAGACTAGCTGGAGTCAGCCTCATTAAAATCCGAGTTCCTGCCTTTTTCCATCGCCGACTCCTTTCGCTCGGAGTCAGTGGGCTCGATGCCCTCCCTCGATGGGTGATCAAGGTCGAGGTTTTTTAGACTCGGACTCGGACGCTACCATCAGAGGCCCATTGTACTACGGTGTACGGGTTGCGGTCGCTGGGGACCCCTCTTTGGTGGCCCCTCACTTAGTTTTGCCCTGGAGCGGCCGTTCGAACCCTTTTGCGGGGCCGGCCTTCGAACTCCTGGGCCGGAAACTGGGCCGTCGGGGCGTTTTCAGCCCCTAGCCTTTATTACCTGTGGGCCCGGCCGGGATTCCAAGCCCGCCTGGGCCGTCATCGTGCGTCGTGGAGACGCGACGGTTCGCCTTCCGCGTGGATCGAGGCCACGATCTGTCTTCGTGCGGTAGTGGAGCGGGCCATGATGGCGATTTTTAAGGCACCTGCACCTGTTAAATCGCGAAACAGGGAAGGCGCGAGAAACGAGGCGTCGTGTGAACGCGATAACTATAAAGAAGGGATGAGCCCTACCTCATTTGCCTTACCAGGTTTTCGCAACCTTTCGCATCCACCGCCGCTCGCCCTCGCGCAAACCGCTTCGTCTTCCTCGCCTCGCTCGCTCTCCAACTTCCCTTCGTTTCGCCGTCGCTCCGCGTCCCTCGTCCGCATTCGCCATGGCGGATTGGAGCCGGTCCAACAGCACCAAGGGGAACCTCGATGCCCTGGTTGCGCGCGGCCTCCTGATGCCCCTCACCGCGGAGCATGAGTGGCTGGTTCCCGGGGAGGAGAGGATCCCGTCGCCGCCGGACGGCTACATTGTCTCCAGTCATCGCGGGGCCCGGGGTCAGCCCCCGAGTCGGTCGAGGCGTCGCGGGGGTCGGCGGGAGCCCCCGAGTTTTTGTCGTGCTCGATGACCAAGGCCTCGTTGGCCTCAATCGGAGCCGGTTCTTGTGCTTGCTCTTTCGTCGGGTCGGCCGACGCAGGATCATTGATGGACGGCTTGTCTTGATCGCAGGCAAAAATGCCTGCCGGGACTACCTCCCGGTTTGATCCCAGCCTGGCCAACGAATCGGCCGTCTCGTTGTCCCGCCGAGGGACGTATTCAACCTGAAAACCATCAAACTTTTCTTCCAGACGGCGGATTTCAGCACAGTAGGCCGCCATCTTGGGGTTAGTGCAGGTGGACTCATTCATGACCTGGTTAACAACGAGCTGAGAGTCGCCAAAGGCTTCGAGCCTACGGACTCCTAACTCGACAGCTGCTTTCATGCCGTTAAGCAGAGCTTCGTACTCGGCTACATTGTGTGATGCTGGGAAATTGAGCCGGATGGCATATTGCATTCGCACACCTCTCGGAGAGATGAGCAGCCACCCACCTCCGGCACCCCTCTTTGTGAGAGAGCCGTCAAAAAACAGCCGCCAACATTCCTTTTCGACAGGAACTATGGGCAACTGAGTTTCGGTCCACTCGGCGATGAAATCTACCAGGGTATGTGATTTTACGGCAGATGGGTGCGTAAATTCTATTCCCTGATCCATTAATTCTAACGCCCATTTAGAAATTTTGACCGACACCTCCGGATTGCCTAGAACCTCAGCAAGGGGGAAGGAAGAGACGACGGTTACCGGATGGGCGTCGAAGTAGTGGCGGAGTTTGCGCCGAGTGATGACCAGCGCGTATATCACCTTCTGGATCTGCTGCCACCTTGTCTTGCAGTCGGAGAGGACCTCGCTGACGAAGTACACGGGCCGTTGTACCCTGAGCACCTTGCCCGACTCCGTCCGCTCCACCACCAGGGCGGTGCTGACCACCTGCGTTGTCGCCGCTATGTAGAGCAACAAAGGCTCCTTCTCGGTCGGAGAGGCGAGAATCGGGGCGCTAGAGAGTCTGGTCTTGAGGTGATCAAGAGCCTCTTGCGCCTCGGTTGTCCAGACGAAGTTGTCGGACTTCTTGAGGAGACGATAGAGTGGCAACCCCTTTTCCCCGAGTCGGGAAATAAATCGACTGAGTGCGGCTAAGCAGCCGGTCAGCTTCTGTACGCCTTTCAGGTTTTTGATCGGCCCCATCTTCGCGATGGCTTCGATTTTTTCTGGGTTGGCTTCGATGCCGCGTTGTGAAACGCAATATCCCAGGAGCATTCCTTTTGGGACCCCGAAAACGCATTTCTCGGGATTGAGCTTAATGCCATTCTCTCTTAGCCGTTGGAACACGGCGTTGAGATCGGCGACTAAGTCGTCGGTTCGCATGGATTTGACTACGATGTCATCCACGTACGCTTGCACGATCCGTCCGATGAGATCACCGAAACATTTGATCATACAACGTTGGTAAGTGGCGCCGGCATTTTTTAACCCAAACGGCATTGTAACGTAACAATATGAGCCGAAGGGAGTGATGAACGCCGTTGCCTCTTGATCACCGATCTTTAGTGGGATCTGGTGATAGCCCGAGTAGGCGTCTAGGAAACACAGGGTTTCGCACCCTGCGGTCCAGTCAACAATTTGGTCGATGCGCGGCAAAGGAAACGGGTCCTTTGGGCATGCCTTATTGAGACTTGTGTAGTCAACACACATCCTCCATTTCCCATTTTTCTTTTTAACAAGTACAGGATTGGAGAGCCACTCGGGGTGATACTTTTCTTTGATGAAGCCGGCGGCAAGGAGCTTTGCCAGCTCGTCGCCTATGGCTCGGCGCCTTTCCTCGTCGAATCGGCGCAACCTCTGCTTGACCGGTTTCGATCCCGGTTTGATGTTGAGGGAGTGCTCGGCGATTTCCCTTGGAATCCCCGGCATGTCCGAGGGTTTCCACGCGAAGATGTCCTTGTTGGCGCGAAGGAAATCGACGAGCGCGCTTTCCTATTTGGGAGAAAGGGTCGCCCCGACGATGACCGTCTTCCCTTCGGGGTCGGACGGGTCGAGGGGGACCTTCTTGGTGTCCTTGGATGGCTCGAACGAGCCGGACGCCTTCTTCGGAGTCGGCGTCTCCTCGGACTCCACGCTGGCGACCTCCGGGAGGTCGGGCTTGTTGATGAGCGCCGCTGCCAGCTCGCAGCACTCTACTTCGCACTCGTAAGCACGTTGAACGGACGTGCTCACGGTGATGACACCTCTCGGCCCCGGCATCTTGAGCTTGAGGTAGGTGTAGTTGGGGACGGCCATGAACTTCGCGTAACATGGCCGACCAAGGATCGCGTGGTACGCGCCGGGGAAGTCCACCACGTCGAAGGTGAGGACCTCCGTGCGGTAGTTGATCGGCGTGCCGAAGGTGACGGGCAAGTCGATTTGCCCGAGCGGCATGGCCGTCTTTCCGGGCACGACCCCATGGAAGGGTGCGCCCGAAGGTCGGATGCGAGAGCGACTGACTCCCATAGCATCGAGGGTCTCTGCATACAAAATATTTAAGCCACTACCACCATCCATCAATACCTTGGATAGGCGCTTGTTGGAGACGATGGGGTCGACGACGAGTGGGTACCGCCCCGGACGCGGCACGTGCTCGGGGTGGTCGCCGCGGTCGTAGGTGATGGCCGCCTCGGACCACTTGAGGAAGGCCGGAGTCGCCGGCTCGGCGGCGTACACCTCCCGGCGCTCCAGCTTCTGGCGCCGCTTGGAGGAGCTGGCTCCTTCGCCTCCGAAGATCATGAGGCAGCCGGTGGTTTTCGGAAACCCACCGTCCGCCTCCTTGTCGTCCTTCCCGTCATCCCCGGGGTCAGAATCCTTGGGGTCGGACCTCTTTGCCTTCGCGCCCAGGAACTTCAGCATGAGCCCGCAATCCTTGAGGGCGTGCTTGACGGGATAGGCGTGGTTGGGGCACGGCGCTTCCAGCATCTTTTCGAAATGCTGGTTCTTGCCGTCGTTGTCGACGGTCGGCTTCTTCTGCTTACGCTCGACGGCCGCGACGAGTGCGTCGTTGCGGCGTTGCTGATCGCCGCCCTTCTTCTTCTTCTGCTTTTGCTTCTTGTCGTGCGGGGCAGACGGACCCGCGCCGGAACTCTCGTTCCGCTTTGCCTTGCCTTTAGTCCGGTGAAGGAGGGCATCGACCGCATCCTCACCGGAGGCGTAGCTGGTGGCCACGTCGAGCAGCTCCTTGATGGAGCGCGGGCTCTTGCGGCCGAGCTCATGAACGAGCCCTTCGTTGCTGGTGCCCGCTATGAACGCGGAGATCACCTCGGCGTCAGCGAGATTGGGCAACGCGTTGCATTGCCTGGAGAATCGCTTAATGTAGTCCCTCAGGGACTCGTCGGCGCCCTGCCGGCAGTTCCGAAGGTCCCACGGGTTCCCCGGGCGCGCGTACGTGCCCTGGAAGTTGCCGATGAACACCTCCTGGAGGTCAACCCAATCCTGGATTGAGCCCTCCGGGAGATGCTCGAGCCACGTCCTGGCCGAGTCGGCCAAGAAGAGGGGGAGGTTGCGGATGATGAACCGCTCGTCGGTGGCACCGCCGGCTTGGCACGCCAGGCGGTAGTCCTCCAGCCACAACGCGGGATTCGTCTCCCCGTTGTACTTCGTGATATTGCTGGGCGGCCGAAACCGCTGGGGGACGGGAGCCCGCAAGATGGCGCGGCCAAAAGCCCGTGGGCCGGCTGGGATCGGAGTCCGAGGCTTGTCTTCCTCCGGGTCAAATCTCCCGCCACGCCGCGGAGCGTAGACAAAGTCCTCGGTTTCGCACCGTGGACCTCGCCCTTGCTCGCGGCGCCTTGCCCGCAGAATGTCGCGGGCGTCGCGGATTCTGCCGATCCGCTGATGGACCGGCGGCGCGTCCCCAGTCCCACTTTGCTCGGGGGTTTGGTGGACGGAACTTTCGGGTTGTGGCCGTGGCTTGCTTGGCGTGCGGTAGGAAAAGCTGGATTCCCACCGCCGTGCAGCGGAGCTTTGCTCGCGCTCGGCCTGCTGCACCGCCGCCAAGTCCAGGAGGTCTTTGAGCTCCCCCTGGATTCTTCGCTGGTCCTCGTCGGACGGTTGCGGGAGCGCGCGCAAAAGTGTCGCAGCCGCGGCGACATTTTGGCTGGGCCTGGTGTATCTGGGCACGAGGTTGCCCGCCTCGGCCAGAATGCGCTGCCGGGCTTCGCGCCCATGGGCACGCACGCGTTCGCGCAGGGCCTGGCGCTGCGCCACCTCGTGTTCGAGCCGCTCGCGCTCCTCCTTGAGCCGCCGCGCGGCTTCTGCGAGCTCGTGTTGGCGTTGGAGCAGACGCTCCAGGTCATCGCCCTCCCGGAGGTCGGCGCTCGCCGGAGGGGTTCCTTGCTGCGCCTGTGTCACGAGCAGGGGCGCGGCTTCTGCGGCCGCTCCGGCGTCCGCCGTCGTCGCGACCGCTGCAGGGTCTGGCTGCGCCGCCACGTCGTGAACGTTGCGGCGGCTGCCTCCACCAGCTTCCACCACCATGCACTCGCGCGAAGGATGGTGACTGCCGGCGTCAGAGTCGTAGTCGAGGAGGTCATCCTCGTCGCTGTCGTAGTCGTACTCCGCCATACCCACGAGCTCCGCGCTCGCGGACATGGCGGGGGTGAGGGCCCTTTGTGGGGGTGCCGGCGGTTCGACGCGCGAAAGCCCCCCATCCCGGACCACGATGAACTCCAGGCTCCCGAAGTACACGAGAGCGCCCGGAGACCAATCGATGTCGTGGCTCGCCATCAACTGCAGATGTCAAACGCGCTGAGGTCCCCTACCTGGCGCGCCAACTGTCGGTGCTAAGAAACCGGCCGACAAGTAAATTTGTAACTACGGCGCCTAACGATCTTCTATGATGGCGAGGGTTTTGCGAGAGAGGCGAGATGTATACTGGTTCAGGCAATCGATGCCCTACGTCCAGTTCGTGGGTGGTTCGTGTTCCGACTTGCAGAGGGGAGCTACAAGTGTTGACGAGGGAGGAGAAAAACTCCAAGCCTCTTCGTGTGTATTTCTATGTCTGTGTTCGTCTATCTATCCGGGGATCCGATCCCCTCGCCTCATGCACCCAGCTCTCCTTTTATAGTCAAGGAGTGAGCCGGTTTACAAATGGGAACGGGGCTTTCGAGTTGTGGGCTAGCGCGGCTACACGCCGCACTAGTCTGCACCCTAGCTGCCACTGTGGCCCTAGTCAGGCGGCGTCCTGTCCGCCCGGTCGCCGGGCAGGTGGTCGAGATGTCAACCCAGACTGTCGCGGCCGTCTTGTCGCCGGTCCGGTCTTCGTCCCTGTTCAGGGTGATGATGATGTCGTAGCCGTCCCGCTGCTGTACTTGAGGTGTCAGGCGGCGCCGCGAGATGGGACGGGTGCCACTGTGCGGGTCACATCGCGTGCCTGCAAGTATATGAGTTGCTGGGTAGAGTTAAGGCTCCCCAGCTACTCGTCGTAAATGCCTGTCCTCCTTGTCAGAGGAAAATCTTCTCGACGAAGTCTCCCAACTCGGGGTCGGGCGAAGCGCGGCTTGTGGGCCCGCCCGACTGGGAGTCGGGCGAGGCGGAGTTCGGGGCCCCACCCGTCTTGGGGTCGGGCGGGGCGGAAGTCGTGGACCCCACCCGACTCGGGGTCGGGCGGGGCGGAAGTCGTGGGCCCGCCCGACTGGGGGTCGGGCGAGGCGGAACTTGTATGTGCCCTCGGGGTCGGCCGTGGGCCCCTCGAGCGCTCTGTTGTTATGCACCTGTTCCTGTGGGCCCTACACAATTAAGCTGAGACGGTTAGCGGGATTAAGTATCCTAGATCAGGATACCCTGATTTGGGTATCCGTCAAGGAGATCTAGAAGCATGTATGTTGAGGGAACAACAAAGTTCATTTTATTCTTGAGTTAAATTTTAGTGATTGACTCAAAAGATTATTTTAAACTCATGAATTGGGGAGATGGAGTAGAGAGGATGCGCAAACCGTTTACATGTCGATCAGTGCGAGGTTGTGCATCATGTTGGTGGGGGAGATCTCGAATGTGTGCGTGATGAAGAACTCAAGAGATCTCCCCCCACACTTGTTCTTGTACCTGCTTTATTTATTCAAAACAAACAAAAACAAAGCGAAGACAAAGAGGACTCTATCGGGGTTAAAGACCGGGGAGCCTAGATTTATGAATTAAACTCTAGGTGCCTTATGAAAGAAAAGAGAGAA